>JANJGN010001253.1:17500-166924 GCA_026770705.1 Isurus oxyrinchus | reverse complement strand
TGGGGATGGAGTCAGTGAGTGAGGAGGGGCGAGGGACGAGGGCCTGGGGATGGAGGGGGGGAGTGAGTCGGGGAGTAAGGAGGGGTGAGGGGGCGAGGGATGGAGTCAGGGAGTGAGGAGGGGTGAGGGGCCAGGGCCTGGGGATGGAGTCGGGGGAGTGAGGAGGGGTGAGGGCCTGGGGATGGAGTCGGGGAGTGAGGAGGGGAGTGAGGAGGGGAGTGAGGAGGGGCCAGGGTCTGGGAATGGAGGTCGGGGAGTGAGGGAGGGGCAAGGGCCTGGGGATGGAGTCGGAGAGTGAGGAGGTGAGTGAGGAGGGGCAAGGGTCTGGGGATGGAGTTGGGGAGTGAGGAGGGGGAGTGAGTCGGGGCAAGGGGTCTGGGGATGGAGTGGGGGAGTGAGGAGGGGAGTGAGGAGGGGCGAGGGTCTGGGGATGGAGTCGGGGAGTGAGGAGGGACGAGGGTCTTGGGATGGAGTGGGGAGTGAGGGAGGGGGAGTGAGGAGGGGCGAGGGGCGAGGGTCTGGGGTGGAGTCGGGGAGTGAGGAGGGGGCGAGGGGCGAGGGATGAAGTTGGGGAGTGAGGAGGGGCGAGGGGCCAGTGCCTGGGGATGGAGTCAGGGAGTGAGGAGGGGCGAGGGGTGATGGTCTGGGGATGGAGTCGGGGAGTGAGTCGGGGGAGTGAGGAGGGGGTGAGGTTCTGGGGATGGAGTCGCGGAGTGTGTCCGGGAGTGGTGAGGGGCGAGGGTCTGGGGATGGAGCCGGGATTGAGGAGGGGCAAGGGTCTGGGGATGGAGTCGGGGAGTGTGTCGGGGAGTGGTGAGGGGCGAGGGTCTGGGGATGGAGTCGGGGAGTGAGGACGGGCGAGGGCCGAGTGATGGAGTCGGGGGAGTGAGGAGGGGTGAGGGTCTGGGGATGGAGTCAGGGAGTGAGGAGGGGAGTGAGGAGGGGCGACGGGTGAGGGATGCAGTCCGGGAGTGAGGAGGGGAGTGAGGAGGGGTGAGGTGCGAGGGGACGGAGTCGGGGAGTGAGGAGGGGCGAGAGGCCAGGGCCCTGGGGATGGAGTTGGGGAGTGAGGAGGCGAGTGTGGAGGGGCCAGGGCCTGGGGATGGAGTCGGGGAGTGAGGACGGGCGAGGGGCGAGGGTCTGGGGATGGAGTTGTGGAGTGAGGAGGGTCGAGGGGCCAGGGCCTGGTGATGGTGTCGGGGGAGTGAGGATGGGCGAGGGGCCGAGGGATGGAGTCGGGGAGTGAGTCGGGGGAGTGAGGAGGGGTGAGGGCCGAGGGATGGAGTCGGGGAGTGAGGAGGGGTGAGGGCCGAGGGATGGAGTCGGGGAGTGAGGAGGGGCGAGGGGTGAGGATGGAGTCGGGAGTGAGGAGGGGCGAGGGTCTGGGGATGGAGTTGGGGAGTGAGGAGGGGCAAGGGTCTGCGGATGGAGTCGGGGAGTGAGTCGGGGAGTGAGGAGGGGTGAGGGCCGAGGGATGGAGTCGGGGAGTGAGGAGGGGTGGGGGCCGAGGGATGGAGTCGGGGAGTGAGGAGAGGCGAGGGGCGAGGGATGGAGTCGGGGAGTGAGGAGGGGTGAGGGTCTGGGAATGAGTTGGGGGAGTGAGGAGGGGCAAGGGTCTGCGGATGGAGTCGGGGAGTGAGTCGGGGAGTGAGGAGGGGTGAGGTTCTGGGGATGGAGTCGGGGAGTGTGTCCGGGAGTGGTGAGGGGCAAGGGTCTGGGGATGGAGTCGGGGATTGAGGAGGGGCAAGGGTCTGGGGGATGGAGTCGGGGAGTGTGGTCGGGGAGTGGTGAGGGGGCGAGGGTCTGGGGATGGAGTCGGGGAGTGAGGACGGGCGAGGGCCGAGTGATGGAGTCGGGAGTGGTGAGGGGTGAGGGTCTGGGGATGGAGTCAGGGAGTGAGGAGGGGAGTGAGGAGGGGCGACGGGTGAGGGATGCAGTCCGGGAGTGAGGAGGGGAGTGAGGAGGGGCGAGGTGCGAGGGACGGAGTCGGGGAGTGAGGAGGGGCGAGGGGCCAGGGCCTGGGGATGGAGTTGGGGAGTGAGGAGGCGAGTGTGGAGGGGCCAGGGCCTGGGGATTGAGTCGGGGAGTGAGGACGGGCGAGGGGCGAGGGTCTGGGGATGGAGTTGTGGAGTGAGGATGGTCGAGGGGGCCAGGGCCTGGTGATGGTGTCGGGAGTGAGGATTGGGCGAGGGCCGAGGGATGGAGTCGGGGAGTGAGTCGGGGAGTGAGGAGGGGTGAGGGCCGAGGGGATGGAGTCGGGGAGTGAGGAGGGGTGAGGGCCGAGGGATGGAGTCGGGGAGGTGAGGAGGGGCGAGGGGTGAGGGATGTAGTCGGGGAGTGAGGAGGGGCGAGGGTCTGGGGATGGAGTTGGGGAGTGAGGAGGGGCAAGGGTCTGTGGATGGAGTCGGGGAGTGAGTCGGGGAGTGAGGAGGGGTGGGGGCCGAGGGATGGAGTCGGGGAGTGAGGAGGGGTGGGGGCCGAGGGATGGAGTCGGGGAGTGAGGAGAGGCGAGGGGGCGAGGGATGGAGTCGGGGAGTGAGGAGGGGTGAGGGTCTGGGGATGGAGTCGGGGAGTGAGGAGGGGCAAGGGGCGAGGGATGGAGTCGGGGAGTGAGGGAGGGGCGAGGGGCCAGGGCCTGGTGATGGAGTTGGGGAGTGAGGAGGGGCGAGGGGGTGATGGTCTGGGGATGGAGTCGGGCAGTGAGTCGGGGGAGTGAGGAGGGGGTGAGGTAATGGGGATGGAGTCGGGAAGTGTGTCCGGAAGTGGTGAGGGCGAGGGGTCTGGGGATGGAGTCGGGGATTGAGGAGGGGCAAGGGTCTGGGGATGGAGTCGGGGAGTGGTGTCGGGGAGTGGTGAGGGGCGAGGGTCTGGGGATGGAGTCGGGGAGTGAGGAGGTCGAGGGTCTGGGGATGGAGTCGGGGAGTGTGTCGGGGAGTGGTGAGGGGCGAGGGTCTGGGGATGGAGTCGGGGAGTGAGGAGGGGAGTGAGGAGGGGAGTGAGGAGGGGCCAGGCTCTGGGGATGGAGTCGGGGAGTGAGGAGGGGCAAGGGCCTGGGGATGGAGTCGGAGAGTGAGGGAGGGGAGTGAGGAGGGGCAAGGGTCTGGGGATGGAGTTGGGGAGTGAGGAGGGGAGTGAGTCGGGGCAAGGGTCTGGGGATGGAGGTGGGAGAGTGAGGAGGGGAGTGAGGAGGGGCGAGGGTCTGGGGATGGAGTCGGGGAGTGAGGAGGGACGAGGGTCTGGGGATGAGTGGGGAGTGAGAAGGGGAGTGAGGAGGGGCGAGGGGCGAGGGTCTTGGGTAGGAGCCGGGAGTGAGGAGGGGCGAGGGGCGAGGGATGAAGTTGGGGAGTGAGGAGGGGCGAGGGGCCAGGGGCCTGGGGATGGAGTCAGGGAGTGAGGAGGGGCGAGGGGTGATGGTCTGGGGATGGAGTCGGGCAGTGAGTCGGGGAGTGAGGAGGGTGAGGTTCTGGGGATGGAGTCGGGGAGTGTGTCCGGGAGTGGTGAGGGGCGAGGGTCTGGGGATGGAGTCGGGGATTGAGGAGGGGCAAGGGTCTGGGGATGGAGTCGGGGAGTGTGTCGGGGAGTGTGAGGGGCGAGGGTCTGGGGATGGAGTCGGGGAGTGAGGAGGGGTGAGGGTCTGGGGATGGAGTCGGGGAGTGTGTCGGGGAGTGGTGAGGGGCGAGGGTCTGGGGATGGAGTCGGGGAGTGAGGAGGGGCGAGGGTCTGTGGATGGAGTCGGGGAGTGAGTCGGGGAGTGGTGAGGGGCGAGGGGCAAGGGATGAAGTCGGGGAGTGAGTCGGGGAGTGGTGAGGGGCGAGGGATGGGAGTCGGGGAGTGCGTTGGGGATGGAGTCGGGGAGTGAGGAGGGGCAAGGGACAGATCGGGGAGTGAGGAGGGGTGATGACCAAGGGATGGAGTCGGGGAGTGAGGCGGGGAGTGAGGAGGGGCGAGGGCTGAGGGATGGAGTCGGGGAGTGAGGATGGGCGAGGGCCGAGTGATGGAGTCGGGGGAGTGAGGTGGGGTGAGGGTCTGGGGATGGAGTCAGGGAGTGAGGAGGGGAGTGAGGAGGGGCGACGGGTGACGGATGCAGTCCGGGAGTGAGGGAGTGGAGTGTGGAGGGGCGAGGTGCGAGGGATGGAGTCGGGGAGTGAGGAGGGGTGAGGGGCCAGGGGCCTGGGGATGGAGTTGGGGGGTGAGGAGGGGAGTGTGGAGGGGCAAGGGCCTGGGGATGGAGTCGGGGAGTGAGGAGGGGCGAGGGCGAGGGTCTGGGGATGGAGTCGTGGAGTGAGGAGGGTCGAGGGGCAAGGGCCTGAGGATGGAGTCGGGGAGTGAGGAGGGGCAAGGGGCGAGGGATGGAGTCGGGGAGTGAGGAGGGGCGAGGGGCCAGGGCCTGGGGATGGAGTTGGGGACTGAGGAGGGGCGAGGGCCTGGGGATGGAGTCGGGGAATGAGGACGGGCAAGGGGCCGAGTGATGGAGTCGGGGAGTGAGGAGGGGTGAGGGTCTGGGGATGGAGTCAGGAGTGAGGAGGGGAGTGAGGAGGGGCGACGATTGAGGGATGGAGTCCGGGAGTGAGGAGGGGAGTGAGGAGGGGTGAGGGTCTGGGGATGGAGTTGGGAAGTAAGGAGGGGCGAGGCCTGGGGATGGAGTCGGGGAGTGAGGAGGGGCAAGGGGCGAGGGTCTGGGGATGGTGTCGGGGAGTGAGGAGGGACGAGGGGCCTGGGGATGGTGTCGGGGAGTGAGGAGGGGCAAGGGGGCGAGGGGTCTGGGGATGGAGTCGGGGAGTGAGGAGGGGAGTGAGGGGAGGCAAGGGCTGGGGATGCAGTCGGGGAGTGAGGAGGGGCGAGGGCGAGGGTCTGGGGATGGAGTCAGGGAGCGAGGAGGGGCAAGGGGCGAGGGTCTGGGGATGGAGTCGGGGAGTGAGGAGTGGCGAGGGGCCAGGGCCTGGGGATGGAGTCGGGGACTGAGGAGGGACAAGGGCCTGGGGATGGAGTCGGGGAGTGAGGAGGGGTGAGGGGCGAGGGATGGAGTCGGGGAGTGAGGAGGGGCGAGGGGCGAGGGTCTGGGGTTGGAGTCGGGGCAGTGAGGAGGGGCGAGAGATGAAGTTGGGGAGTGAGGAGGGCGAGGGGCCAGGGCTGGGGATGGAGTCAGGGAGTGAGGAGGGGCAAGGGGTGAGGGCCTGGGGATGGAGTCCGGGAGTGAGGAGGTGCGAGGGGCGAGGGTCTGGGGATGGAGTCAGTGAGTGAGGAGGGGCGAGGGACGAGGGCCTGGGGATGGAGGGGGAGTGAGTCGGGAGTAAGGAGGGGTGAGGGGCGAGGGATGAGTCAGGGAGTGAGGAGGGGTGAGGGGCCAGGCCTGGGATGGAGTCGGGGAGTGAGGAGGGGTGAGGGCCTGGGGATGGAGTCGGGGAGTGAGGAGGGGAGTGAGGAGGGGAGTGAGGAGGGGCCAGGGTCTGGGAATGGAGTCGGGGAGTGAGGAGGGGCAAGGGCCTGGGGATGGAGTCGGAGAGTGAGGAGGGGAGTGAGGAGGGGCAAGGGTCTGGGGATGGAGTTGGGGAGTGAGGAGGGGAGTGAGTCGGGGCAAGGGTCTGGGGATGGAGTGGGGGAGTGAGGAGGGGAGTGAGGAGGGCGAGGGTCTGGGGATGGAGTCGGGGAGTGAGGAGGGGACGAGGGTCTTGGGATGGAGTGGGGAGTGAGGAGGGAGTGAGGAGAGGGCGAGGGGGCGAGGGTCTGGGGTTGGAGTCGGGGAGTGAGGAGGGGCGAGGGGCGAGGGATGAAGTTGGGAGTGAGGAGGGGCGAGGGGCCAGTGCCTGGGGATGGAGTCAGGGAGTGAGGAGGGGCGAGGGTGATGGTCTGGGGATGGAGTCGGGGAGTGAGTCGGGGAGTGAGGAGGGGTGAGGTTCTGGGGATGGAGTCGCGGAGTGTGTCCGGGAGTGGTGAGGGGCGAGGGTCTGGGGATGGAGCCGGGGATTGAGGAGGGGCAAGGGTCTGGGGATGGAGTCGGGGAGTGTGTCGGGGAGTGGTGAGGGCGAGGGTCTGGGGATGGAGTCGGGGAGTGAGGACGGGCGAGGGCCGAGTGATGGGAGTCGGGGAGTGAGGAGGGGTGAGGGTCTGGGGATGGAGTCAGGGAGTGAGGAGGGGAGTGAGGAGGGGGCGACGGGTGAGGGATGCAGTCCGGGAGTGAGGAGGGGAGTGAGGAGGGGTGAGGTGCGAGGGACGGAGTCGGGGAGTGAGGAGGGGCGAGAGGCCAGGGCCTGGGGATGGAGTTGGGGAGTGAGGAGGCGAGTGTGGAGGGGCCAGGGCCTGGGGGATGGAGTCGGGGAGTGAGGACGGGCGAGGGGGCGAGGGTCTGGGGATGGAGTTGTGGAGTGAGGAGGGTCGAGGGGCCAGGGCCTGGTGATGGTGTCGGGGAGTGAGGATGGGCGAGGGCCGAGGGATGGAGTCGGGGAGGTGAGTCGGGGAGTGAGGAGGGGTGAGGGCCGAGGGATGGAGTCGGGGAGTGAGGAGGGGTGAGGGGCCGAGGGATGGAGTCGGGGAGTGAGGAGGGGCGAGGGGTGAGGGATGAGTCGGGGAGTGAGGAGGGGCGAGGGTCTGGGGATGGAGTTGGGGAGTGAGGAGGGGCAAGGGTCTGCGGATGGAGTCGGGGAGTGAGTCGGGAGTGAGGAGGGGTGAGGGCCGAGGGATGGAGTCGGGGAGTGAGGAGGGGTGGGGGGCCGAGGGATGGAGTCGGGGAGTGAGGAGAGGCGAGGGGCGAGGGATGGAGTCGGGAGTGAGGAGGGGTGAGGGTCTGGGAATGGAGTTGGGGAGTGAGGAGGGGCAAGGGTCTGCGGATGGAGTCGGGGGAGTGAGTCGGGGAGTGAGGAGGGGTGAGGTTCTGGGGATGGAGTCGGGGAGTGTGTCCGGGAGTGGTGAGGGGCAAGGGTCTGGGGATGGAAGTCGGGGATTGAGGAGGGGCAAGGGTCTGGGGATGGAGTCGGGGAGTGTGTCGGGGAGTGGTGAGGGGGCGAGGGTCTGGGGATGGAGTCGGGGAGTGAGGACGGGCGAGGGCCGAGTGATGGAGTCGGGGAGTGAGGAGGGTCAGGGTCTGGGGATGGAGTCAGGGAGTGAGGAGGGGAGTGAGAGGGGCGACGGGTGAGGGATCAGTCCGGGAGTGAGGAGGGGAGTGAGGAGGGGCGAGGTGCGAGGGACGGAGTCGGGGAGTGAGGAGGGGCGAGGGGCCAGGGCTGGGGATGGAGTTGGGAGTGAGGAGGCGAGTGTGGAGGGGCCAGGGCCTGGGGATTGAGTCGGGGAGTGAGGACGGGCGAGGGGCGAGGGTCTGGGGATGGAGTTGTGGAGTGAGGATGGTCGAGGGCCAGGGCCTGGTGATGGTGTCGGGGAGTGAGGATGGGCGAGGGGCCGAGGGATGGAGTCGGGGGAGTGAGTCGGGGAGTGAGGAGGGGTGAGGGCCGAGGGATGGAGTCGGGGAGTGAGGAGGGGTGAGGGCCGAGGGATGAGTCGGGGAGTGAGGAGGGGCGAGGGTGAGGGATGTAGTCGGGGAGTGAGGAGGGGCGAGGGTCTGGGGATGGAGTTGGGGAGTGAGGAGGGGCAAGGGTCTGTGGATGGAGTCGGGGAGTGAGTCGGGAGTGAGGAGGGGTGAGGGCCGAGGGATGGAGTCGGGGAGTGAGGAGGGGTGGGGGCCAAGGGATGGAGTCGGGAGTGAGGAGAGGCGAGGGGCGAGGGATGGAGTCGGGAGTGAGGAGGGGTGAGGGTCTGGGGATGGAGTCGGGGAGTGAGGAGGGGCAAGGGGCGAGGGATGGGAGTCCGGGAGTGAGGAGGGGCGAGGGGCCAGGGCCTGGTGATGGAGTTGGGGAGTGAGGAGGGGCGAGGGGTGATGGTCTGGGGATGGAGTCGGGCAGTGAGTCGGGGAGTGAGGAGGGGTGAGGTAATGGGGATGGAGTCGGGAAGTGTGTCCGGAAGTGGTGAGGGGCGAGGGTCTGGGGATGGAGTCGGGGATTGAGGAGGGGCAAGGGTCTGGGGATGGAGTCGGGGAGTGTGTCGGGAGTGGTGAGGGGCGAGGGTCTGGGGATGGAGTCGGGGAGTGAGGAGGGTCGAGGGTCTGGGATGGAGTCGGGAGTGTGTCGGGGAGTGGTGAGGGGCGAGGGTCTGGGGATGGAGTCGGGGAGTGAGGAGGGGAGTGAGGAGGGGAGTGAGGAGGGGCCAGGCTCTGGGGATGGAGTCGGGGAGTGAGGAGGGGCAAGGGCCTGGGGATGGAGTCGGAGAGTGAGGAGGGGAGTGAGGAGGGGCAAGGGTCTGGGGATGGAGTTGGGGAGTGAGGAGGGGAGTGAGTCGGGGCAAGGGTCTGGGGATGGAGTGGGAGAGTGAGGAGGGGGAGTGAGGAGGGGCGAGGGTCTGGGGATGGAGTCGGGGAGTGAGGAGGGACGAGGGTCTGGGGATGAGTGGGGAGTGAGAAGGGGAGTGAGGAGGGGCGAGGGGCGAGGGTCTTGGGTAGGAGCCGGGGAGTGAGGAGGGGCGAGGGGCGAGGGATGAAGTTGGGGAGTGAGGAGGGGCGAGGGCCAGGGCCTGGGGATGGAGTCAGGGAGTGAGGAGGGGCGAGGGGTGATGGTCTGGGGATGGAGTCGGGCAGTGAGTCGGGGAGTGAGGAGGGGGTGAGGTTCTGGGGATGGAGTCGGGGAGTGTGTCCGGGAGTGGTGAGGGGCGAGGGTCTGGGGATGGAGTCGGGGATTGAGGAGGGGCAAGGGTCTGGGGATGGAGTCGGGGAGTGTGTCGGGGAGTGGTGAGGGGCGAGGGTCTGGGATGGAGTCGGGGGAGTGAGGAGGGGTGAGGGTCTGGGGATGGAGTCCGGGGAGTGTGTCGGGGAGTGGTGAGGGGCGAGGGTCTGGGGATGGAGTCGGGGAGTGAGGAGGGGCGAGGGTCTGTGGATGGAGTCGGGGAGTGAGTCGGGGAGTGGTGAGGGGCGAGGGGCAAGGGATGAAGTCGGGGAGTGAGTCGGGGAGTGGTGAGGGGCGAGGGATGGAGTCGGGGAGTGCGTTGGGGATGGAGTCGGGGAGTGAGGAGGGGCAAGGGACAGAATCGGGGAGTGAGGAGGGTGATGACCAAGGGATGGAGTCGGGGAGTGAGGCGGGGAGTGAGGAGGGGCGAGGGCTGAGGGATGGAGTCGGGGAGTGAGGATGGGCGAGGGCCGAGTGATGGAGTCGGGGAGTGAGGTGGGTGAGGGTCTGGGGATGGAGTCAGGGAGTGAGGAGGGGAGTGAGGAGGGGCGACGGGTGACGGATGCAGTCCGGGAGTGAGGAGTGGAGTGTGGAGGGGCGAGGTGCGAGGGATGGAGTCGGGGAGTGAGGAGGGGTGAGGGGCCAGGGCCTGGGGATGGAGTTTGGGGGGTGAGGAGGGGAGTGTGGAGGGGCAAGGGCCTGGGGATGGAGTCGGGGGAGTGAGGAGGGCGAGGGGCGAGGGTCTGGGGATGGAGTCGTGGAGTGAGGAGGGTCGAGGGCAAGGGCCTGAGGATGGAGTCGGGGAGTGAGGAGGGGCAAGGGCGAGGATGGAGTCGGGGAGTGAGGAGGGGCGAGGGGCCAGGGCCTGGGGATGGAGTTGGGGACTGAGGAGGGGCGAGGGCCTGGGGATGGAGTCGGGAATGAGGACGGGCAAGGGCCGAGTGATGGAGTGGGGAGTGAGGAGGGGTGAGGGTCTGGGGATGGAGTCAGGGAGTGAGGAGGGGAGTGAGGAGGGGCGACGATTGAGGGATGGAGTCTGGGAGTGAGGAGGGGAGTGAGGGAGGGGGTGAGGGTCTGGGGATGGAGTTGGGAAGTAAGGAGGGGCGAGGGCCTGGGGATGGAGTCGGGGAGTGAGGAGGGGCAAGGGGCGAGGGTCTGGGGATGGTGTCGGGGGAGTGAGGAGGGACGAGGGCCTGGGGATGGTGTCGGGGAGTGAGGAGGGGCAAGGGGCGAGGGTCTGGGGATGGAGTCGGGGAGTGAGGAGGGGAGTGAGGGGAGGCAAGGGCCTGGGGATGCAGTCGGGGAGTGAGGAGGGGCGAGGGGCGAGGGTCTGGGGATGGAGTCAGGGAGCGAGGAGGGGCAAGGGGCGAGGGTCTGGGGATGGAGTCGGGGAGTGAGGAGTGGCGAGGGGCCAGGGCCTGGGGATGGAGTCGGGGACTGAGGAGGGACAAGGGCCTGGGATGGAGTCGGGGAGTGAGGAGGGGTGAGGGGCGAGGGATGGAGTCGGGGAGTGAGGAGGGGCGAGGGGCGAGGGTCTGGGGTTGGAGTCGGGCAGTGAGGAGGGGCGAGAGATGAAGTTGGGGAGTGAGGAGGGGCGAGGGGCCAGGGCCTGGGGATGGAGTCAGGGAGTGAGGAGGGGCAAGGGGTGAGGGCCTGGGGATGGAGTCCGGGAGTGAGGGAGGTGCGAGGGGCGAGGGTCTGGGGATGGAGTCAGTGAGTGAGGAGGGGCGAGGGACGAGGGCCTGGGGATGGAGGGGGAGTGAGTCGGGGAGTAAGGAGGGGTGAGGGGGCGAGGGATGGAGTCAGAGAGTGAGGAGGGGTGAGGGGCCAGGGCCTGGGGATGGAGTCGGGGAGTGAGGAGGGGTGAGGGCCTGGGATGGAGTCGGGGGAGTGAGGAGGGGAGTGAGGAGGGGAGTGAGGAGGGGCCAGGGTCTGGGAATGGAGTCGGGGAGTGAGGAGGGGCAAGGGCCTGGGGATGGAGTCGGAGAGTGAGGAGGGGAGTGAGGAGGGGCAAGGGTCTGGGGATGGAGTTGGGGAGTGAGAGGGGGAGTGAGTCGGGGCAAGGGTCTGGGGATGGAGTGGGGGAGTGAGGAGGGGAGTGAGGAGGGGCGAGGGTCTGGGGATGGAGTCGGGGAGTGAGGAGGGACGAGGGTCTTGGGATGGAGTGGGGAGTGAGGAGGGGAGTGAGGAGGGGCGAGGGGCGAGGGTCTGGGGTTGGAGTCGGGGAGTGAGGAGGGGCGAGGGGCGAGGGATGAAGTTGGGGAGTGAGGAGGGGCGAGGGGCCAGTGCCTGGGGATGGAGTCAGGGAGTGAGGAGGGGCGAGGGGTGATGGTCTGGGGATGGAGTCGGGGAGTGAGTCGGGGGAGTGAGGAGGGGTGAGGTTCTGGGGATGGAGTCGCGGAGTGTGTCCGGGAGTGGTGAGGGGCGAGGGTCTGGGGATGGAGTCGGGGATTGAGGAGGGGCAAGGGTCTGGGGATGGAGTCGGGGGAGTGTGTCGGGGAGTGGTGAGGGGCGAGGGTCTGGAGATGGAGTCGGGGAGTGAGGACGGGCGAGGGCCGAGTGATGGAGTCGGGGAGTGAGGAGGGGTGAGGGTCTGGGGATGGAGTTAGGGAGTGAGGAGGGGAGTGAGGAGGGGCGACGGGTGAGGGATGCAGTCCGGGAGTGAGGAGGGGAGTGAGGAGGGGTGAGGTGCGAGGGACGGAGTCGGGGAGTGAGGAGGGGCGAGAGGCCAGGGCCTGGGGATGGAGTTGGGGAGTGAGGAGGCGAGTGTGGAGGGGCCAGGGCCTGGGGATGGAGTCGGGGAGTGAGGACGGGCGAGGGGCGAGGGTCTGGGGATGGAGTTGTGGAGTGAGGAGGGTCGAGGGGCCAGGGCCTGGTGATGGTGTCGGGGAGTGAGGATGGGCGAGGGCCGAGGGATGGAGTCGGGGAGTGAGTCGGGGAGTGAGGAGGGGTGAGGGCCGAGGGATGGAGTCGGGGAGTGAGGAGGGGTGAGGGCCGAGGGATGGAGTCGGGGAGTGAGGAGGGGCGAGGGGTGAGGGATGGAGTCGGGGAGTGAGGAGGGGCGAGGGTCTGGGGGATGGAGTTGGGGAGTGAGGAGGGGCAAGGGTCTGCGGATGGAGTCGGGGAGTGAGTCGGGGAGTGAGGAGGGGTGAGGGGCCGAGGGATGGAGTCGGGGAGTGAGGAGGGGTGGGGGCCGAGGGATGGAGTCGGGGAGTGAGGAGAGGCGAGGGGCGAGGGATGGAGTCGGGGAGTGAGGAGGGGTGAGGGTCTGGGAATGGAGTTGGGGAGTGAGGAGGGGCAAGGGTCTGCGGATGGAGTCGGGGAGTGAGTCGGGGAGTGAGGAGGGGTGAGGTTCTGGGGATGGAGTCGGGGAGTGTGTCCGGGAGTGGTGAGGGGCAAGGGTCTGGGGATGGAGTCGGGGATTGAGGAGGGGCAAGGGTCTGGGGATGGAGTCGGGGAGTGTGTCGGGGAGTGGTGAGGGGCGAGGGTCTGGGGATGGAGTCGGGGAGTGAGGACGGGCGAGGGCCGAGTGATGGAGTCGGGGAGTGAGGAGGGGTGAGGGTCCTGGGGATGGAGTCAGGGAGTGAGGGAGGGGAGTGAGGAGGGGGCGACGGGTGAGGGATGCAGTCCGGGAGTGAGGAGGGGAGTGAGGAGGGGCGAGGTGCGAGGGACGGAGTCGGGGAGTGAGGAGGGGCGAGGGGCCAGGGCCTGGGGATGGAGTTGGGGAGTGAGGAGGCGAGTGTGGAGGGGCCAGGGCCTGGGGATGGAGTCGGGGAGTGAGGACGGGCGAGGGGCGAGGGTCTGGGGATGGAGTTGTGGAGTGAGGATGGTCGAGGGGCCAGGGCCTGGTGATGGTGTCGGGGAGTGAGGATGGGCGAGGGCCGAGGGATGGAGTCGGGGAGTGAGTCGGGGAGTGAGGAGGGGTGAGGGCCGAGGGATGGAGTCGGGGAGTGAGGAGGGGTGAGGGCCGAGGGATGGAGTCGGGGAGTGAGGAGGGGCGAGGGGTGAGGGATGTAGTCGGGGAGTGAGGAGGGGCGAGGGTCTAGGGATGGAGTTGGGGAGTGAGGAGGGGCAAGGGTCTGTGGATGGAGTCGGGGAGTGAGTCGGGGAGTGAGGAGGGGTGAGGGCCGAGGGATGGAGTCGGGGAGTGAGGAGGGGTGGGGGCCGAGGGATGGAGTCGGGGAGTGAGGAGAGGCGAGGGGCGAGGGATGGAGTCGGGGAGTGAGGAGGGGTGAGGGTCTGGGGATGGAGTTGGGGAGTGAGGAGGGGCAAGTGTCTGCGGATGGAGTCGGGAAGTGAGTCGGGGAGTGAGGAGGGGTGAGATTCTGGGGATGGAGTCGAGGAGTGTGTCGGGGAGTGGTGAGGGGCGAGTGTCTGGGGATGGAGTCGGGGAGTGAGGAGGGCGAGGGTCTGGGGATGGAGTCGGGGAGTGTGTCAGGGAGTGGTGAGGGGCGAGGGTCTGCGGATGGAGTCGGGGAGTGAAGAGGGGCGAGGGTCTGGGGCTGGAGTCGGGGAGTGTGTCGGGGAGTAGTGAGAGGCGAGGGTCTGGGGATGGAGTCAGGGAGTGAGGAGGGGTGAGGGTCTGGGGATGGAGTCGGGGAGTGAGTCGGGGAGTGGTGAGCGGCGAGGGGCAAGGGATGAAGTCGGGGAGTGAGTCGGGGAGTGGTGAGGGGTGAGGGATGGAGTCGGGGAGTGAGTTGGGGATGGAGTCGGGGAATGAGGAGGGGCAAGGGATAGAATCAGGGAGTGAGGAGGGGTGAGGGACCAAGGGATGGAGTCGGGGAGTGAGGCGGGGAGTGAGGAGGGGCGAGGGCTGAGGGATGGAGTCAGGGAGTGAGGACGGGCGAGGGCTGAGTGATGGAGTCGGGGAGTGAGGAGGGTGAGGGTCTGGGGATGGAGTCAGTGAGTGAGGAGGGGAGTGAGGAGGGTCGACGGGTGAGGGATGGAGTCCGGGGAGTGAGGATGGGAGTGAGGAGGGGTGAGGGTCTGGGGATGGAGTCAGGGAGTGAGGAGGGGCGAGGGGTGATGGTCTGGGGATAGAGTCGGGGAGTGAGGAGGGGCGAGGGCCTGGGCATGGAGTCGGGGAGTGAGGAGGGGCAAGGGGCGAGGGTCTGGGGATGGAGGTCGGGGAGTGAGGAGGGGCGAGGGCCTGGGGATGGAGTCGGGGGAGTGAGGAGGGGCAAGGGGCGAGGGTCTGGGGATGGAGTCGGGGAGTGAGTCGGGGAGTGAGGAGGGGTGAGGATCTGGGGATGGAGTCGGGGAGTGTGTCCGGGAGTGGTGAGGGGCGAGGGTCTGGGGATGGAGTCGGGGATTGAGGAGGGGCAAGGGTCTGGGGATGGAGTCGGGGAGTGTGTCGGGGAGTGGTGAGGGGCGAGGGTCTGGGGATGGAGTTGGGGAGTGAGGACGGGCGAGGGCCGAGTGATGGAGTCGGGGAGTGAGGAGGGGTGAGGGTCTGGGGATGGAGTCAGGGAGTGAGGAGGGGAGTGAGGAGGGGCGACGGTGGAGGGATGCAGTCCGGGAGTGAGGAGGGGAGTGAGGAGGGGCGAGGTGCGAGGGACGGAGTCGGGGAGTGAGGAGGGGCGAGGGGCCAGGGCCTGGGGATGGAGTTGGGGAGTGAGGAGGCGAGTGTGGAGGGGCCAGGGCCTGGGGATGGAGTCGGGGAGTGAGGACGGGCGAGGGGCGAGGGTCTGGGGATGGAGTTGTGGAGTGAGGATGGTCGAGGGGCCAGGGCCTGGTGATGGTGTCGGGGAGTGAGGATGGGCGAGGGCCGAGGGATGGAGTCGGGGAGTGAGTCGGGGAGTGAGGAGGGGTGAGGGCCGAGGGATGGAGTCGGGGAGTGAGGGAGGGGTGAGGGCCGAGGGATGGAGTCGGGGAGTGAGGAGGGGGCGAGGGGTGAGGGATGGAGTCGGGAGTGAGGAGGGGCGAGGGTCTGGGGATGGAGTTGGGGAGTGAGGAGGGGCAAGGGTCTGTGGATGGAGTCGGGGAGTGAGTGGGGGAGTGAGGAGGGGTGAGGGCCGAGGGATGGAGTCGGGGAGTGAGGAGCGGTTGGGGCCGAGGGATGGAGTCGGGGAGTGAGGAGAGGCGAGGGGCGAGGGATGGAGTCGGGGAGTGAGGAGGGGTGAGGGTCTGGGGATGGAGTTGGGGAGTGAGGAGGGGGCAAGGGTCTGCGGATGGAGTCGGGAAGTGAGTCGGGGAGTGAGGAGGGGTGAGATTCTGGGGATGGAGTCGGGGAGTGTGTCGGGGGAGTGGTGAGGGGCGAGTGTCTGGGGATGGAGTCGGGGAGTGAGGAGGGGCGAGGGTCTGGGGATGGAGTTGGGGAGTGAGGAGGCGAGTGTGGAGGGGCCAGGGCCTGGGGATGGAGTCGGGGGAGTGAGGACGGGCGAGGGGCGAGGGGTCTGGGGATGGAGTTGTGGAGTGAGGATGGTCGAGGGGCCAGGGCCTGGTGATGGTGTCGGGGAGTGAGGATGGGCGAGGGCCGAGGGATGGAGTCGGGGAGTGAGTCGGGGAGTGAGGAGGGGTGAGGGCCGAGGGATGGAGTCGGGGAGTGAGGAGGGGTGAGGGCCGAGGGATGGAGTCGGGGAGTGAGGAGGGGCGAGGGGTGAGGGATGTAGTCGGGGAGTGAGGAGGGGCGAGGGTCTAGGGATGGAGTTGGGGAGTGAGGAGGGGCAAAGGTCTGTGGATGGAGTCGGGGAGTGAGTCGGGGAGTGAGGAGGGGGTGAGGGCCGAGGGATGGAGTCGGGGAGTGAGGAGGGGTGGGGGCCGAGGGATGGAGTCGGGGGAGTGAGGAGAGGCGAGGGGCGAGGGATGGAGTCGGGGTGTGAGGAGGGGTGAGGGTCTGGGGATGGAGTTGGGGAGTGAGGAGGGGCAAGTGTCTGCGGATGGAGTCGGGAAGTGAGTCGGGGAGTGAGGAGGGGTGAGATTCTGGGGATGGAGTCGGGAGTGTGTCGGGGAGTGGTGAGGGGCGAGTGTCTGGGGATGGAGTCGGGGAGTGAGGAGGGGCGAGGGTCTGGGGATGGAGTCGGGGAGTGTGTCAGGGAGTGGTGAGGGGCGAGGGTCTGCGGATGGAGTCGGGGAGTGAAGAGGGGCGAGGGTCTGGGGCTGGAGTCGGGGAGTGTGTCGGGGAGTAGTGAGAGGCGAGGGTCTGGGGATGGAGTCAGGGAGTGAGGAGGGGTGAGGGTCTGGGGATGGAGTCGGGGAGTGAGTCGGGGGAGTGGTGAGCGGCGAGGGGCAAGGGATGAAGTCGGGGAGTGAGTCGGGGAGTGGTGAGGGGTGAGGGATGGAGTCGGGGAGTGAGTTGGGGATGGAGTCGGGGAATGAGGAGGGGCAAGGGACAGAATCAGGGAGTGAGGAGGGGTGAGGACCAAGGGATGGAGTCGGGGAGTGAGGCGGGGAGTGAGGAGGGGCGAGGGCTGAGGGATGGAGTCAGGGAGTGAGGACGGGCGAGGGCCGAGTGATGGAGTCGGGGAGTGAGGAGGGGTGAGGGTCTGGGGATGGAGTCAGTGAGTGAGGAGGGGAGTGAGGAGGGTCGACGGGTGAGGGATGGAGTCCGGGAGTGAGGATGGGAGTGAGGAGGGGTGAGGGTCTGGGGATGGAGTCAGGGAGTGAGGAGGGGCGAGGGGTGATGGTCTGGGGATAGAGTCGGGGAGTGAGGAGGGGCGAGGGCCTGGGCATGGAGTCGGGGAGTGAGGAGGGGCAAGGGGCGAGGGTCTGGGGATGGAGTCGGGGAGTGAGGAGGGGCGAGGGCCTGGGGATGGAGTCGGGGAGTGAGGAGGGGCAAGGGGCGAGGGTCTGGGGATGGAGTCGGGGAGTGAGTCGGGGAGTGAGGAGGGGTGAGGATCTGGGGGATGGAGTCGGGGAGTGTGTCCGGGAGTGGTGAGGGGCGAGGGGTCTGGGGATGGAGTCGGGGATTGAGGAGGGGCAAGGGTCTGGGGATGGAGTCGGGGAGTGTGTCGGGGAGTGGTGAGGGGCGAGGGTCTGGGGATGGAGTTGGGGAGTGAGGACGGGCGAGGGCCGAGTGATGGAGTCGGGGAGTGAGGAGGGGTAGGGTCTGGGGATGGAGTCAGGGAGTGAGGAGGGGAGTGAGGAGGGGCGACGGGTGAGGGATGCAGTCCGGGAGTGAGGAGGGGAGTGAGGAGGGGCGAGGTGCGAGGGACGGAGTCGGGGAGTGAGGAGGGGCGAGGGGGCCAGGGCCTGGGGATGGAGTTGGGGAGTGAGGAGGCGAGTGTGGAGGGCCAGGGCCTGGGGATGGAGTCGGGGAGTGAGGACGGGCGAGGGGCGAGGGTCTGGGGATGGAGTTGTGGAGTGAGGATGGTCGAGGGGCCAGGGCCTGGTGATGGTGTCGGGGAGTGAGGATGGGCGAGGGCCGAGGGATGGAGTCGGGGAGTGAGTCGGGGAGTGAGGAGGGGTGAGGGCCGAGGGATGGAGTCGGGGAGTGAGGAGGGGTGAGGGCCGAGGGATGGAGTCGGGGAGTGAGGAGGGGCGAGGGGTGAGGGATGGAGTCGGGGAGTGAGGAGGGGCGAGGGTCTGGGGATGGAGTTGGGGGAGTGAGGAGGGGCAAGGGTCTGTGGATGGAGTCGGGGAGTGAGTGGGGGAGTGAGGAGGGGTGAGGGCCGAGGGATGGAGTCGGGGAGTGAGGAGCGGTTGGGGCCGAGGGATGGAGTCGGGGAGTGAGGAGAGGCGAGGGGCGAGGGATGGAGTCGGGGAGTGAGGAGGGGTGAGGTCTGGGGATGGAGTTGGGGAGTGAGGAGGGCAAGGGTCTGCGGATGGAGTCGGGAAGTGAGTCGGGGAGTGAGGAGGGGTGAGATTCTGGGGATGGAGTCGGGGAGTGTGTCGGGGGAGTGGTGAGGGGGCGAGTGTCTGGGGATGGAGTCGGGGAGTGAGGAGGGGCGAGGGTCTGGGGATGGAGTCGGGGAGTGTGTCAGGGAGTGGTGAGGGGCGAGGGTCTGCGGATGGAGTCGGGGAGTGAGGAGGGGCGAGGGTCTGGGGCTGGTGTCGGGGAGCGTGTCGGGGAGTAGTGAGAGGCGAGGGTCTGGGGATGGAGTCAGGGAGTGAGGAGGGGTGAGGGTCTGGGGATGGAGTCGGGGAGTGAGTCGGGGAGTGGTGAGCGGCGAGGGGCAAGGGATGAAGTCGGGGAGTGAGTCGGGGAGTGGTGAGGGGTGAGGGATGGAGTCGGGGAGTGAGTTGGGGATGGAGTCGGGGAATGAGGAGGGGCAAGGGACAGAATCAGGGAGTGAGGAGGGGTGAGGACCAAGGGATGGAGTCGGGGAGTGAGGCGGGGAGTGAGGAGGGGCGAGGGCTGAGGGATGGAGTCAGGGAGTGAGGACGGGTGAGGGCCGAGTGATGGAGTCGGGGAGTGAGGAGGGGTGAGGGTCTGGGGATGGAGTCAGTGAGTGAGGAGGGGAGTGAGGAGGGTCGACGGGTGAGGGATGGAGTCCGGGAGTGAGGATGGGAGTGAGGAGGGGTGAGGGTCTGGGGATGGAGTCAGGGAGTGAGGAGGGGCGAGGGGTGATGGTCTGGGGATAGAGTCGGTGAGTGAGGAGGGGCGAGGGCCTGGGCATGGAGTCGGGGAGTGAGGAGGGGCAAGGGGCGAGGGTCTGGGGATGGAGTCGGGGAGTGAGGAGGGGCGAGGGCCTGGGGATGGAGTCAGGGAGTGAGGAGGGGCAAGGGGCGAGGGTCTGGGGATGGAGTCGGGGAGTGAGGAGGGGAGTGAGGAGGGGCGAGGACCTGGGAATGGAGTCGGGGAGTGAGGAGGGGCGAGGGCCTGGGGATGGAGTCGGAGAGTGAGGAGGGCAGTGAGGAGGGGCGAGGGTCTGGGGATGGAATCGGGGAGTGAGGAGGGGAGTGAGTCGGGGCGAGGGTCTGAGGATGGAGTGGGGGAGTGAGGAGGGGAGTGATGAGGGGCGAGGGTCTGGGGATGGAGTCGGGGAGTGAGGAGGGACGAGGGTCTGGGGATGGAGTGGGGGAGTGAGGAGGGGAGCGAGGAGGGGCAAGGGGCGAGGGATGGAGTCGGGGAGTGAGCAGGGGCGAGGGGCCAGAGCCTGGGGATGGAGTCGGGGACTGAGGAGGTGCCAGGGCCTGGGGATGGAGTCGGGGAGTGAGGAGGGGTGAGGGGTGAGGGATGGAGTCGGGGAGTGAGGAGGGGCGAGGGGCGAGGGTCTGCGGTTGGAGTCGGGGAGTGACGAGGGGCGAGGGGCCAGGGCCTGGGGATGGAGTCCGGGAGTGAGGAGGGGCGATGGGCGAGGGTCTGGGGATGGAGTCGGGGAGTGAGGAGGGGAGTGAGGAGGGGTGAGGGGCGAGGGATGGAGTCAGGGAGTGAGGAGGGGCGAGGGGCCAGGGCCTGGGGATGGAGTCGGGGAGTGAGGAGGGGCTAGGGCCTGGGGATGGAGTCGGGGAGTGAGGAGGGGAGTGAGGAGGGGAGTGAGGAGGGGCCAGGGTCTGGGGATGGAGTCGGGGAGTGAGGAGGGATGAGGGATGGAGTTGGGAAGGGAGGAGGGGCAAGGACCTGGGGATGGAGTCGGGGAGTGAGGAGGGGCGAGGGTCTGGGCATGGAGTTGGGGAGTGAGGAGGGGCGAGGGCTGAGGGATGGAGTCGGGGAGTGAGTCGGGAAGTGAGTCAGGGAGTGAGGAAGGGCGAGGGGTGAGGGATGGAGTTGGGGAGTGAGTCGGGGAGTGAGGAGGGCTGAGGACCTGGGGATGGAGTCGGGGAGTGAGGAGCGGCAAGGGGCTGGTGATGGTGTCGGGGAGTGAGGAGGGGCGAGGGCCAAGGGATGGAGTCGGGGAGTGAGTCAGGAAGTGAGGAGGGGTGAGGGCCGAGGGATGGAGTCAGGGAGTGAGGAGGGGTGAGGGCCGAGGGATGGAGTCGGCGAGTGAGGAGGGGCGAGGGGTGAGGGATGGAGTCGGGGAGTGAGGAGGGGCGAGGGTCTGGGGATGGAGTTGGGGAGTGAGGAGGGGCAAGGGTCTGCGGATGGAGTCGGGGAGTGAGGAGGGGTGGGGGCCGAGGGATGGAGTCGGGGGAGTGAGGAGTGGCGAGGGGCGAGGGATGGAGTTGGGGAGTGAGGAGGGGTGAGGGTCTGGGGATGGAGTTGGGGAGTGAGGAGGGGCAAGGGTCTGCGGATGGAGTCGGGGAGTGAGTCGGGGAGTGAGGAGGGGTGAGATTCTGGGGATGGAGTCGGGGAGTGTGTCGGGGAGTGGTGAGGGGCGAGTGTCTGGGGATGGAGTCGGGGAGTGAGGAGGGGCGAGGGTCTGGGGATGGAGTCGGGGAGTGTGTCAAGGAGTGGTGAGGGGCGAGGGTCTGCGGATGGAGTCGGGGAGTGAGGAGGGGCGAGGGTCTGGGGCTGGAGTCGGGGAGTTTGTCGGGGAGTGGTGAGGGGCGAGGGTCTGGGGATGGAGTCAGGGAGTGAGGAGGGGTGAGGGTCTGGGGATGGAGTCGGGGAGTGAGTCGGGGAGTGGTGAGGGGCGAGGGGCAAGGGATGAAGTCGGGGAGTGAGTCGGGGAGTGGTGAGGGGTGAGGGATGGAGTCGGGGAGTGAGTTGGGGATGGAGTCGGGGAATGAGGAGGGGCAAGGGACAGAATCAGGGGAGTGAGGAGGGGTGAGGACCAAGGGATGGAGTCAGGGAGTGAGGCGGGGAGTGAGGAGGGGCGAGGGCTGAGGGATGGAGTCAGGGAGTGAGGACGGGCGAGGGCCGAGTGATGGAGTCGGGGAGTGAGGAGGGGTGAGGGTCTGGGGATGGAGTCAGTGAGTGAGGAGGGGAGTGAGGAGGGTCGACGGGTGAGGGATGGAGTCCGGGAGTGAGGATGGGAGTGAGGAGGGGTGAGGGTCTGGGGATGGAGTGGGGGAGTGAGGAGGGGCGAGGGTCTGGGGATGGAGTCGGGGAGTGAGTCGGGGAGTGGTGAGGGGCGAGGGGCAAGGGATGAAGTCGGGGAGTGAGGAGGAGCGAGGGCCCAGGACCTGGGGATGGAGTCAGGGAGTGTGGAGGGGCGAGGGCCTGGGGATGGAGTCGGGGCGTGAGGAGGGGAGTGAGGAGGGGAGTGAGGAGGGGCCAGGGTCTGGGGATGGAGTCAGGGAGTGAGGAGGGGCGAGGGCCTGGGGATGGAGTCAGGGAGTGAGGAGGGGAGTGAGGAGGGGCGAGGGTCTGGGGATGGAGTCGGGGAGTGAGGAGGGGAATGAGTTGGGGCGAGGGTCTGGGGATGGAGTGGGGGAGTGAGGAGGGGAGTGAGGAGGGGCGAGTGTCTGGGGATGAAGTCGGGGAGTGAGGAGGGGCGAAGGTCTGGGGATGGAGTGGGGGAGTGAGGAGGGGTGTGAGGAGGGGCGAGGGGAAAGGGTCTGGGGTTGCAGTCGGGGAGTGAGGTGGGGCGAGGGGCAAGGGATGAAGTTGGGGAGTGAGGAGGGGCGAGGGGCCAGGCCCTGGGGATGGAGTCAGGGAGTGAGGAGGGGCGAGGGGTGAAGGCCTGGGGATGGAGTCGGGGAGTGAGGAGGGGCGAGGGGCCAGGGCCTGGGGATGGAGTCCGGGAGTGAGGAGGGGCGATGGGCGAGGGTCTGGGGATGGAGTCGGAGAGTGAGGAGGGGAGTGAAGAGGGGCGTGGGATGGAGTCAGGGAGTGAGGAGGGGCGAGGGTCCAGGGCCTGGGGATGGAGTCGTGGAGTGAGGAGGGGCAAGGGCCTGGGGATGGAGTCGGGGAGTGAGGAGGGGAGTGAGGAGGGGAGTGAGGAGGGGCCAGGGTCTGCAGATGGAGTCGGGGAGTGAGGAGGGGCGAGGGCCTGGGGATGGAGTCAGGGAGTGAGGAGGGGAGTGAGGAGGGGTGAGGGCCGAAGGATGGAGTCGGGGAGTGAGGAGGGGCGAGGGGTGAGGAATGGAGTCGGGGAGTGAGGAGGGGCGAGGGTCTGGGGATGGAGTTGGGGAGTGAGGAGGGGCAAGGGTCTGCGGATGGAGTCGGGGAGTGAGTCGGGGAGTGAGGAGGGGTGAGGGTCGAGGGATTGAGTCGGGGAGTGAGGAGGGGTGAGGGTCGAGGGATTGAGTCGGGGAGTGAGGAGGGGCGAGGGGCGAGGGATGGAGTCGGGGAGTGAGGAGGGGCGAGGGTCTGGGGATGGAGTCGGGGAGTGTGTCAGGGAGTGGTGAGGGGCGAGGGTCTGCGGATGGAGTCGGGGAGTGAGGAGGGGCGAGGGTCTGGGGCTGGAGTCGGGGAGTGTGTCGGGGAGTAGTGAGGGGCGAGGGTCTGGGGATGGAGTCAGGGAGTGAGGAGGGGTGAGGGTCTGGGGATGGAGTCGGGGAGTGAGTCGGGGAGTGGTGAGGGGCGAGGGGCAAGGGATGAAGTCGGGGAGTGAGTCGTGGAGTGGTGAGGGGTGAGGGATGGAGTCGGCGAGTGAGTTGGGGATGGAGTCGGGGAATGAGGAGGGGCAAGGGACAGAATCAGGGAGTGAGGAGGGGTGAGGACCAAGGGATGGAGTCGGGGAGTGAGGCGGGGAGTGAGGAGGGGCGAGGGCTGTGGGATGGAGTCAGGGAGTGAGGACGGGCGAGGGCCGAGTGATGGAGTCGGGGAGTGAGGAGGGGTGAGGGTCTGGGGATGGAGTCAGTGAGTGAGGAGGGGAGTGAGGAGGGTCGACGGGTGAGGGATGGAGTCCGGGAGTGAGGATGGGAGTGAGGAGGGGTGAGGGTCTGGGGATGGAGTCAGGGAGTGAGGAGGGGCGAGGGGTGATGGTCTGGGGATAGAGTCGGGGAGTGAGGAGGGGCGAGGGCCTGGGGATGGAGTCGGGGAGTGAGGAGGGGCAAGGGGCGAGTGTCTGGGGATGGAGTCGGGGAGTGAGGAGGGGCGAGGGCCTGGGGATGGAGTCGGGGAGTGAGGAGGGGCAAGGGGCGAGGGTCTGGGGATGGAGTCGGGGAGTGAGGAGGGGAGTGAGGAGGGGCGAGGACCTGGGAATGGGGTCGGGGAGTGAGGAGGGGCGAGGGCCTGGGGATGGAGTCGGAGAGTGAGGAGGGGAGTGAGGAGGGGCGAGGGTCTGGGGATGGAATCGGGGAGTGAGGAGGGGAGTGAGTCGGGGCGAGGGTCTGGGGATGGAGAGGGGGAGTGAGGAGGGGAGTGATGAGGGGCGAGGGTCTGGGGATGGAGTCGGGGAGTGAGGAGGGACGAGGGTCTGGGGATGGAGTGGGGGAGTGAGGAGGGGAGCGAGGAGGGGCAAGGGGCGAGGGATGGAGTCGGGGAGTGAGCAGGGGCGAGGGGCCAGAGCCTGGGGATGGAGTCGGGGACTGAGGAGGTGCCAGGGCCTGGGGATGGAGTCGGGGAGTGAGGAGGGGTGAGGGGTGAGGGATGGAGTCGGGGAGTGAGGAGGGGCGAGGGGCGAGGGTCTGCGGTTGGAGTCAGGGAGTGAGGAGGGGCGAGGGGCGAGGGATGAAGTTGGGGAGTGAGGAGGGGCGAGGGCCCAGGACCTGGGGATGGAGTCAGGGAGTGAGGAGGGGCGAGGGGTGAGGGCCTGGGGATGGAGTCGGGGAGTGAGGAAAGGTGAGGGGCCAGGGCCTGGGGATGGAGTCCGGGAGTGAGGAGGGGCGATGGGCGAGAGTCTGGGGATGGAGTCGGGAAGTGAGGAGGGGAGTGAGGAGGGGCGAGGGGCGAGGGATGGAGTCAGGGAGTGAGGAGGGGCGAGGGGCCAGGGCCTGGGGATGGAGTCGGGGAGTGAGGAGGGGCTAGGGCCTGGGGATGGAGTCGGGGAGTGAGGAGGGGAGTGAGGAGGGGAGTGAGGAGGGGCCAGGGTCTGGGGATGGAGTCGGGGAGTGAGGAGGGATGAGGGATGGAGTTGGGGAGGGAGGAGGGGCAAGGACCTGGGGATGGAGTCGGGGAGTGAGGAGGGGCGAGGGTCTGGGCATGGAGTTGGGGAGTGAGGAGGGGCGAGGGCTGAGGGATGGAGTCGGGGAGAGAGTCGGGAAGTGAGTCAGGGAGTGAGGAAGGGTGAGGGGTGAGGGATGGAGTTGGGGAGTGAGTCGGGGAGTGAGGAGGGGTGAGGACCTGAGGATGGAGTCGGGGAGTGAGGAGAGGCAAGGGGCTGGTGATGGTGTCGGGGAGTGAGGAGGGGCGAGGGCCAAGGGATGGAGTCGGGGAGTGAGTCAGGGAGTGAGGAGGGGTGAGGGCCGAGCGATGGAGTCGGGGAGTGAGGAGGGGTGAGGGCCGAGGGATGGAGTCGGGGAGTGAGGAGGGGCGAGGGGTGAGGGATGGAGTCGGGAAGTGAGGAGGGGCGAGGGTCTGGGGATGGAGTTGGGGAGTGAGGAGGGGCAAGGGTCTGCGGATGGAGTCGGGGAGTGAGTCGGGGAGTGAGGAGGGGTGAGGGTCGAGGGATGGAGTCGGGGAGTGAGGAGGGGTGGGGGGCCGAGGGATGGAGTCGGGGAGTGAGGAGGGGCGAGGGGCGAGGGATGGAGTCGGGGAGTGAGGAGGGGTGAGGGTCTGGGGATGGAGTTGGGGAGTGAGGAGGGGCAAGGGTCTGCGGATGGAGTCGGGGAGTGAGTCGGGGAGTGAGGAGGGGTGAGATTCTGGGGATGGAGTCGGGGAGTGTGTCGGGGAGTGGTGAGGGGCGAGTGTCTGGGGATGGAGTCGGGGAGTGAGGAGGGGCGAGGGTCTGGGGATGGAGTCGGGGAGTGTGTCAGGGAGTGGTGAGGGGCGAGGGTCTGCGGATGGAGTCGGGGAGTGAGGAGGGGCGAGGGTCTGGGGCTGGAGTCGGGGAGTTTGTCGGGGAGTGGTGAGGTTCGAGGGTCTGGGGATGGAGTCAGGGAGTGAGGAGGGGTGAGGGTCTGGGGATGGAGTCGGGGAGTGAGTCGGGGAGTGGTGAGGGGCGAGGGGCAAGGGATGAAGTCGGGGAGTGAGTCAGGGAGTGGTGAGGGGTGAGGGATGGAGTCGGGGAGTGAGTTGGGGATGGAGTCGGGGAATGAGGAGGGGCAAGGGACAGAATCGGGGAGTGAGGAGGGGTGAGGACCAAGGGATGGAGTCGGGGAGTGAGGCGGAGAGTGAGGAGGGGCGAGGGCTGAGGGATGGAGTCAGGGAGTGAGGACGGGCGAGGGCGGAGTGATGGAGTCGGGGAGTGAGGAGGGGTGAGGGTCTGGGGATGGAGTCAGTGAGTGAGGAGGGGAGTGAGGAGGGTCGACGGGTGATGGATGGAGTCCGGGAGTGAGGTTGGGAGTGAGGAGGGGTGAGGGTCTGGGGATGGAGTGGGGGAGTGAGGAGGGGCGAGAGTCTGGGGATGGAGTCGGGGAGTGAGTCGGGGAGTGGTGAGGGGCGAGGGGCAAGGGATGAAGTCGGGGAGTGAGGAGGGGCGAGGGCCCAGGACCTGGGGATGGAGTCAGGGAGTGAGGAGGGGCGAGGGCCTGGGGATGGAGTCGGGGCGTGAGGAGGGGAGTGAGGAGTGGAGTGAGGAGGGGCCAGGGTCTGGGGATGGAGTCAGGGAGTGAGGAGGGGCGAGGGCCTGGGGATGGAGTCAGGGAGTGAGGAGGGGAGTGAGGAGGGGCGAGGTTCTGGGGATGGAGTCGGGGAGTGAGGAGGGGAATGAGTTGGGGCGAGGGTCTGGGGATGGAGTGGGGGAGTGAGGAGGGCAGTGAGGAGGGGCGAGGGTCTGGGGATGAAGTCGGGGAGTGAGGAGGGGCGAAGGTCTGGGGATGGAGTGGGGGAGTGAGGAGGGGTGTGAGGAGGGGCGAGGGGCGAGGGTCTGGGGTTGCAGTCGGGGAGTGAGGTGGGGCGAGGGGCGAGGGATGAAGTTGGGGAGTGAGGAGGGGTGAGGGGCCAGGCCCTGGGGATGGAGTCAGGGAGTGAGGAGGGGCGAGGGGTGAAGGCCTGGGGATGGAGTCAGGGAGTGAGGAGGGGCGAGGGGCCAGGGCCTGGGGATGGAGTCCGGGAGTGAGGAGGGGCGATGGGCGAGGGCCTGGGGATGGAGTCGGGAGTGAGGAGGGGAGTGAGGAGGGGGTGAGGGGCGAGGGATGGAGTCAGGGAGTGAGGAGGAGCGATGGGCGAGGGTCTGGGGATGGAGTCGGAGAGTGAGGAGGGGAGTGAAGAGGGGCGTGGGATGGAGTCAGGGAGTGAGGAGGGGCGAGGGTCCAGGGCCTGGGGATGGAGTCGTGGAGTGAGGAGGGGCAAGGGCCTGGGGATGGAGTCGGGGAGTGAGGAGGGGAGTGAGGAGGGGAGTGAGGAGGGGCCAGGGTCTGGGGATGGAGTCGGGGAGTGAGGAGGGGCGAGGGCCTGGGGATGGAGTCAGGGAGTGAGGAGGGGAGTGAGGAGGGGTGAGGGCCGAGGGATGGAGTCGGGGAGTGAGGAGGGGCGAGGGGTGAGGGATGGAGTCGGGGAGTGAGGAGGGGCGAGGGTCTGGGGATGGAGTTGGGGAGTGAGGAGGGGCAAGGGTCTGCGGATGGAGTCGGGGAGTGTGTCGGGGAGTGAGGATGGGTGAGGGTCGAGGGATTGAGTCGGGGAGTGAGGAGGGGTGGGGGCCGAGGGATGGAGTCGGGGAGTGAGGAGGGGCGAGGGGCGAGGGATGGAGTCGGGGAGTGAGGAGGGGTGAGGGTCTGGGGATGGAGTTAGGGAGTGAGGAGGGGCAAGGGTCTGCGGACGGAGTCGGGGAGTGAGTCGGGGAGTGAGGAGGGGTGAGATTCTGGGGATGGAGTCGGGGAGTGTGTCGGGGAGTGGTGAGGGGCGAGTGTCTGGGGATGGAGTCGGGGAGTGAGGAGGGGCGAGGGTCTGGGGATGGAGTCGGGGAGTGTGTCAGGGAGTGGTGAGGGGCGAGTGTCTGCGGATGGAGTCGGGGAGTGAGGAGGGGCGAGGGTCTGGGACTGGAGTCAGGGAGTGTGTCGGGGAGTAGTGAGGGGCGAGGGTCTGGGGATGGAGTCAGGGAGTGAGGAGGGGTGAGGGTCTGGGGATGGAGTCGGGGAGTGAGTCGGGGAGTGGTGAGGGGCGAGGGGCAAGGGATGAAGTCGGGGAGTGAGTCGGGGAGTGGTGAGGGGTGAGGGATGGAGTCGGGGAGTGAGTTGGGGATGGAGTCGGGGAATGAGGAGGGGCAAGGGACAGAATCAGGGAGTGAGGAGGGGTGAGGACCAAGGGATGGAGTCGGGGAGTGAGGCGGGGAGTGAGGAGGGGCGAGGGCTGAGGGATGGAGTCGGGGAGTGAGGACGGGCGAGGGCCGAGTGATGGAGTCGGGGAGTGAGGAGGGGTGAGGGTCTGGGGATGGAGTCAGTGAGTGAGGAGGGGGAGTGAGGAGGGTCGACGGGTGAGGGATGGAGTCCGGGAGTGAGGATGGGAGTGAGGAGGGGTGAGGGTCTGGGGATGGAGTCAGGGAGTGAGGAGGGGCGAGGGGTGATGGTCTGGGGATAGAGTCGGGGAGTGAGGAGGGGCGAGGGCCTGGGGATGGAGTCGGGGAGTGAGGAGGGGCAAGGGGCGAGTGTCTGGGGATGGAGTCGGGGAGTGAGGAGGGGCGAGGGCCTGGGGATGGAGTCGGGGAGTTTGTCGGGGAGTGGTGAGGTTCGAGGGTCTGGGGATGGAGTCAGGGAGTGAGGAGGGGTGAGGGTCTGGGGATGGAGTCGGGGAGTGAGTCGGGGAGTGGTGAGGGGCGAGGGGCAAGGGATGAAGTCGGGGAGTGAGTCAGGGAGTGGTGAGGGGTAAGGGATGGAGTCGGGGAGTGAGTTGGGGATGGAGTCGGGGAATGAGGAGGGGCAAGGGACAGAATCGGGGAGTGAGGAGGGGTGAGGACCAAGGGATGGAGTCGGGGAGTGAGGCGGGGAGTGAGGAGGGGCGAGGGCTGAGGGATGGAGTCAGGGAGTGAGGACGGGCGAGGGCGGAGTGATGGAGTCGGGGAGTGAGGAGGGGTGAGGGTCTGGGGATGGAGTCAGTGAGTGAGGAGGGGAGTGAGGAGGGTCGACGGGTGATGGATGGAGTCCGGGAGTGAGGTTGGGAGTGAGGAGGGGTGAGGGTCTGGGGATGGAGTGGGGGAGTGAGGAGGGGCGAGAGTCTGGGGATGGAGTCGGGGAGTGAGTCGGGGAGTGGTGAGGGGCGAGGGGCAAGGGATGAAGTCGGGGAGTGAGTCAGGGAGTGGTGAGGGGTGAGGGATGGAGTCGGGGAGTGAGTTGGGGATGGAGTCGGGGAATGAGGAGGGGCAAGGGACAGAATCGGGGAGTGAGGACGGGCGAGGGCCGAGTGATGGAGTCGGGGAGTGAGGAGGGGTGAGGGTCTGGGGATGGAGTCAGTGAGTGAGGAGGGGAGTGAGGAGGGTCGACGGGTGAGGGATGGAGTCCGGGAGTGAGGATGGGAGTGAGGAGGGGTGAGGGTCTGGGGATGGAGTCAGGGAGTGAGGAGGGGCGAGGGGTGATGGTCTGGGGATAGAGTCGGGGAGTGAGGAGGGGCGAGGGCCTGGGGATGGAGTCGGGGAGTGAGGAGGGGCAAGGGGCGAGTGTCTGGGGATGGAGTCGGGGAGTGAGGAGGGGCGAGGGCCTGGGGATGGAGTCGGGGAGTTTGTCGGGGAGTGGTGAGGTTCGAGGGTCTGGGGATGGAGTCAGGGAGTGAGGAGGGGTGAGGGTCTGGGGATGGAGTCGGGGAGTGAGTCGGGGAGTGGTGAGGGGCGAGGGGCAAGGGATGAAGTCGGGGAGTGAGTCAGGGAGTGGTGAGGGGTAAGGGATGGAGTCGGGGAGTGAGTTGGGGATGGAGTCGGGGAATGAGGAGGGGCAAGGGACAGAATCGGGGAGTGAGGAGGGGTGAGGACCAAGGGATGGAGTCGGGGAGTGAGGCGGGGAGTGAGGAGGGGCGAGGGCTGAGGGATGGAGTCAGGGAGTGAGGACGGGCGAGGGCGGAGTGATGGAGTCGGGGAGTGAGGAGGGGTGAGGGTCTGGGGATGGAGTCAGTGAGTGAGGAGGGGAGTGAGGAGGGTCGACGGGTGATGGATGGAGTCCGGGAGTGAGGTTGGGAGTGAGGAGGGGTGAGGGTCTGGGGATGGAGTGGGGGAGTGAGGAGGGGCGAGAGTCTGGGGATGGAGTCGGGGAGTGAGTCGGGGAGTGGTGAGGGGCGAGGGGCAAGGGATGAAGTCGGGGAGTGAGTCAGGGAGTGGTGAGGGGTGAGGGATGGAGTCGGGGAGTGAGTTGGGGATGGAGTCGGGGAATGAGGAGGGGCAAGGGACAGAATCGGGGAGTGAGGAGGGGTGAGGACCAAGGGATGGAGTCGGGGAGTGAGGCGGGGAGTGAGGAGGGGCGAGGGCTGAGGGATGGAGTCAGGGAGTGAGGACGGGCGAGGGCGGAGTGATGGAGTCGGGGAGTGAGGAGGGGTGAGGGTCTGGGGATGGAGTCAGTGAGTGAGGAGGGGAGTGAGGAGGGTCGACGGGTGATGGATGGAGTCCGGGAGTGAGGACGGGCGAGGGCGGAGTGATGGAGTCGGGGAGTGAGGAGGGGTGAGGGTCTGGGGATGGAGTCAGTGAGTGAGGAGGGGAGTGAGGAGGGTCGACGGGTGATGGATGGAGTCCGGGAGTGAGGTTGGGAGTGAGGAGGGGTGAGGGTCTGGGGATGGAGTGGGGGAGTGAGGAGGGGCGAGAGTCTGGGGATGGAGTCGGGGAGTGAGTCGGGGAGTGGTGAGGGGCGAGGGGCAAGGGATGAAGTCGGGGAGTGAGGAGGGGCGAGGGCCCAGGACCTGGGGATGGAGTCAGGGAGTGAGGAGGGGCGAGGGCCTGGGGATGGAGTCGGGGCGTGAGGAGGGGAGTGAGGAGTGGAGTGAGGAGGGGCCAGGGTCTGGGGATGGAGTCAGGGAGTGAGGAGGGGCGAGGGCCTGGGGATGGAGTCAGGGAGTGAGGAGGGGAGTGAGGAGGGGCGAGGTTCTGGGGATGGAGTCGGGGAGTGAGGAGGGGAATGAGTTGGGGCGAGGGTCTGGGGATGGAGTGGGGGAGTGAGGAGGGCAGTGAGGAGGGGCGAGGGTCTGGGGATGAAGTCGGGGAGTGAGGAGGGGCGAAGGTCTGGGGATGGAGTGGGGGAGTGAGGAGGGGTGTGAGGAGGGGCGAGGGGCGAGGGTCTGGGGTTGCAGTCGGGGAGTGAGGTGGGGCGAGGGGCGAGGGATGAAGTTGGGGAGTGAGGAGGGGTGAGGGGCCAGGCCCTGGGGATGGAGTCAGGGAGTGAGGAGGGGCGATGGGTGAAGGCCTGGGGATGGAGTCAGGGAGTGAGGAGGGGCGAGGGGCCAGGGCCTGGGGATGGAGTCCGGGAGTGAGGAGGGGCGATGGGCGAGGGCCTGGGGATGGAGTCGGGGAGTGAGGAGGGGAGTGAGGAGGGGTGAGGGGCGAGGGATGGAGTCAGGGAGTGAGGAGGAGCGATGGGCGAGGGTCTGGGGATGGAGTCGGAGAGTGAGGAGGGGAGTGAAGAGGGGCGTGGGATGGAGTCAGGGAGTGAGGAGGGGCGAGGGTCCAGGGCCTGGGGATGGAGTCGTGGAGTGAGGAGGGGCAAGGGCCTGGGGATGGAGTCGGGGAGTGAGGAGGGGAGTGAGGAGGGGAGTGAGGAGGGGCCAGGGTCTGGGGATGGAGTCGGGGAGTGAGGAGGGGCGAGGGCCTGGGGATGGAGTCAGGGAGTGAGGAGGGGAGTGAGGAGGGGTGAGGGCCGAGGGATGGAGTCGGGGAGTGAGGAGGGGCGAGGGGTGAGGGATGGAGTCGGGGAGTGAGGAGGGGCGAGGGTCTGGGGATGGAGTTGGGGAGTGAGGAGGGGCAAGGGTCTGCGGATGGAGTCGGGGAGTGTGTCGGGGAGTGAGGATGGGTGAGGGTCGAGGGATTGAGTCGGGGAGTGAGGAGGGGTGGGGGCCGAGGGATGGAGTCGGGGAGTGAGGAGGGGCGAGGGGCGAGGGATGGAGTCGGGGAGTGAGGAGGGGTGAGGGTCTGGGGATGGAGTTGGGGAGTGAGGAGGGGCAAGGGTCTGCGGATGGAGTCGGGGAGTGAGTCGGGGAGTGAGGAGGGGTGAGATTCTGGGGATGGAGTCGGGGAGTGTGTCGGGGAGTGGTGAGGGGCGAGTGTCTGGGGATGGAGTCGTGGAGTGAGGAGGGGCGAGGGTCTGGGGATGGAGTCGGGGAGTGTGTCAGGGAGTGGTGAGGGGCGAGTGTCTGCGGATGGAGTCGGGGAGTGAGGAGGGGCGAGGGTCTGGGACTGGAGTCAGGGAGTGTGTCGGGGAGTAGTGAGGGGCGAGGGTCTGGGGATGGAGTCAGGGAGTGAGGAGGGGTGAGGGTCTGGGGATGGAGTCGGGGAGTGAGTCGGGGAGTGGTGAGGGGCGAGGGGCAAGGGATGAAGTCGGGGAGTGAGTCGGGGAGTGGTGAGGGGTGAGGGATGGAGTCGGGGAGTGAGTTGGGGATGGAGTCGGGGAATGAGGAGGGGCAAGGGACAGAATCAGGGAGTGAGGAGGGGTGAGGACCAAGGGATGGAGTCGGGGAGTGAGGCGGGGAGTGAGGAGGGGCGAGGGCTGAGGGATGGAGTCAGGGAGTGAGGACGGGCGAGGGCCGAGTGATGGAGTCGGGGAGTGAGGAGGGGTGAGGGTCTGGGGATGGAGTCAGTGAGTGAGGAGGGGAGTGAGGAGGGTCGACGGGTGAGGGATGGAGTCCGGGAGTGAGGATGGGAGTGAGGAGGGGTGAGGGTCTGGGGATGGAGTCAGGGAGTGAGGAGGGGCGAGGGGTGATGGTCTGGGGATAGAGTCGGGGAGTGAGGAGGGGCGAGGGCCTGGGGATGGAGTCGGGGAGTGAGGAGGGGCAAGGGGCGAGGGTCTGGGGATGGAGTCGGGGAGTGAGGAGGGGAGTGAGGAGGGGCGAGGACCTGGGAATGGAGTCGGGGAGTGAGGAGGGGCGAGGGCCTGGGGATGGAGTCGGAGAGTGAGGAGGGGAGTGAGGAGGGGCGAGGGTCTGGGGATGGAATCGGGGAGTGAGGAGGGGAGTGAGTCGGGGCGAGGGTCTGGGGATGGAGTGGGGTCGTGAGGAGGGGAGTGATGAGGGGCGAGGGTCTGGGGATGGAGTCGGGGAGTGAGGAGGGACGAGGGTCTGGGGATGGAGTGGGGGAGTGAGGAGGGGAGCGAGGAGGGGCAAGGGGCGAGGGATGGAGTCGGGGAGTGAGCAGGGGCGAGGGGCCAGAGCCTGGGGATGGAGTCGGGGACTGAGGAGGTGCCAGGGCCTGGGGATGGAGTCGGGGAGTGAGGAGGGGTGAGGGGTGAGGGATGGAGTCGGGGAGTGAGGAGGGGCGAGGGGCGAGGGTCTGCGGTTGGAGTCAGGGAGTGAGGAGGGGCGAGGGGCGAGGGATGAAGTTGGGGAGTGAGGAGGGGCGAGGGCTGAGGGATGGAGTCGGGGAGTGAGTCGGGAAGTGAGTCAGGGAGTGAGGAAGGGTGAGGGGTGAGGGATGGAGTTGGGGAGTGAGTCGGGGAGTGAGGAGGGGTGAGGACCTGGGGATGGAGTCGGGGAGTGAGGAGAGGCAAGGGGCTGGTGATGGTGTCGGGGAGTGAGGAGGGGCGAGGGCCAAGGGATGGAGTCGGGGAGTGAGTCAGGGAGTGAGGAGGGGTGAGGGCCGAGGGATGGAGTCGGGGAGTGAGGAGTGGTGAGGGCCGAGGGATGGAGTCGGGGAGTGAGGAGGGGCGAGGGGTGAGGGATGGAGTCGGGGAGTGAGGAGGGGCGAGGGTCCGGGGATGGAGTTGATGAGTGAGGAGGGGCAAGGGTCTGCGGATGGAGTCGGGGAGTGAGTCGGGGAGTGAGGAGGGGTGAGGGTCGAGGGATGGAGTCGGGGAGTGAGGAGGGGTGGGGGCCGAGGGATGGAGTCGGGGAGTGAGGAGGGGCGAGGGGCGAGGGATGGAGTCGGGGAGTGAGGAGGGGTGAGGGTCTGGGGATGGAGTTGGGGAGTGAGGAGGGGCAAGGGTCTGCGGATGGAGTCGGGGAGTGAGTCGGGGAGTGAGGAGGGGTGAGATTCTGGGGATGGAGTCGGGGAGTGTGTCGGGGAGTGGTGAGGGGCGAGTGTCTGGGGATGGAGTCGGGGAGTGAGGAGGGGCGAGGGTCTGGGGATGGAGTCGGGGAGTGTGTCAGGGAGTGGTGAGGGGCGAGGGTCTGCGGATGGAGTCGGGGAGTGAGGAGGGGCGAGGGTCTGGGGCTGGAGTCGGGGAGTTTGTCGGGGAGTAGTGAGGTTCGAGGGTCTGGGGATGGAGTCAGGGAGTGAGGAGGGGTGAGGGTCTGGGAATGGAGTCGGGGAGTGAGTCGGGGAGTGGTGAGGGGCGAGGGGCAAGGGATGAAGTCGGGGAGTGAGGAGGGGCGAGGGGCAAGGGATGAAGTCGGGGAGTGAGGAGGGGCGAGGGCCCAGGACCTGGGGATGGAGTCAGGGAGTGAGGAGGGGCGAGGGCCTGGGGATGGAGTCGGGGCGTGAGGAGGGGAGTGAGGAGGGGAGTGAGGAGGGGCCAGGGTCTGGGGATGGAGTCAGGGAGTGAGGAGGGGCGAGGGCCTGGGGATGGAGTTGGGGAGTGAGGAGGGGAATGAGTTGGGGCGAGGGTCTGGGGATGGAGTGGGGGAGTGTGGAGGGCAGTGAGGAGGGGCGAGGGTCTGGGGATGAAGTCGGGGAGTGAGGAGGGGCGAAGGTCTGGGGATGGAGTGGGGGAGTGAGGAGGGGTGTGAGGAGGGGCGAGGGGCGAGGGTCTGGGGTTGCAGTCGGGGAGTGAGGTGGGGCGAGGGGCGAGGGATGAAGTTGGGGAGTGAGGAGGGGTGAGGGGCCAGGCCCTGGGGATAGAGTCAGGGAGTGAGGAGGGGCGAGGGGTGAAGGCCTGGGGATGGAGTCAGGGAGTGAAGAGGGGCGAGGGGCCAGGGCCTGGGGATGGAGTCCGGGAGTGAGGAGGGGCGATGGGCGAGGGCCTGGGGATGGAGTCGGGGAGTGAGGAGGGGAGTGAGGAGGGGTGAGGGGCGAGGGATGGAGTCAGGGAGTGAGGAGGAGCGATGGGCGAGGGTCTGGGGATGGAGTCGGAGAGTGAGGAGGGGAGTGAAGAGGGGCGTGGGATGGAGTCAGGGAGTGAGGAGGGGCGAGGGTCCAGGGCCTGGGGATGGAGTCGTGGATTGAGGAGGGGCAAGGGCCTGGGGATGGAGTCGGGGAGTGAGGAGGGGAGTGAGGAGGGGAGTGAGGAGGGGCCAGGGTCTGGGGATGGAGTCGGGGAGTGAGGAGGGGCGAGGGCCTGGGGATGGAGTCAGGAGTGAGGAGGGGAGTGAGGAGGGGTGAGGGCCGAGGGATGGAGTCGGGGAGTGAGGAGGGGCGAGGGGTGAGGGATGGAGTCGGGGAGTGAGGAGGGGCGAGGGTCTGGGGATGGAGTTGGGGAGTGAGGAGGGGCAAGGGTCTGCGGATGGAGTCGGGGAGTGAGTCGGGGAGTGAGGAGGGGTGAGGGTCAAGGGATTGAGTCGGGGAGTGAGGAGGGGTGGGGGCCGAGGGATGGAGTCGGGGAGTGAGGAGGGGCGAGGGGCGAGGGATGGAGTCGGGGAGTGAGGAGGGGTGAGGGTCTGGGGATGGAGTTGGGGAGTGAGGAAGGGCAAGGGTCTGCGGATGGAGTCGGGGAGTGAGTCGGGGAGTGAGGAGGGGTGAGATTCTGGGGATGGAGTCGGGGAGTGTGTCGGGGAGTGGTGAGGGGCGAGTGTCTGGGGATGGAGTCGTGGAGTGAGGAGGGGCGAGGGTCTGGGGATGGAGTCGGGGAGTGTGTCAGGGAGTGGTGAGGGGCGAGGGTCTGCGGATGGAGTCGGGGAGTGAGGAGGGGCGAGGGTCTGGGGCTGGAGTCGGGGAGTGTGTCGGGGAGTAGTGAGGGGCGAGGGTCTGGGGATGGAGTCAGGGAGTGAGGAGGGGTGAGGGTCTGGGGATGGAGTCGGGGAGTGAGTCGGGGAGTGGTGAGGGGCGAGGGGCAAGGGATGAAGTCGGGGAGTGAGTCGGGGAGTGGTGAGGGGTGAGGGATGGAGTCGGGGAGTGAGTTGGGGATGGAGTCGGGGATTGAGGAGGGGCAAGGGACAGAATCAGGGAGTGAGGAGGGGTGAGGACCAAGGGATGGAGTCGGGGAGTGAGGCGGGGAGTGAGGAGGGGCGAGGGCTGAGGGATGGAGTCAGGGAGTGAGGACGGGCGAGGGCCGAGTGATGGAGTCGGGGAGTGAGGAGGGGTGAGGGTCTGGGGATGGAGTCAGTGAGTGAGGAGGGGAGTGAGGAGGGTCGACGGGTGAGGGATGGAGTCCGGTAGTGAGGATGGGAGTGAGGAGGGGTGAGGGTCTGGGGATGGAGTCAGGGAGTGAGGAGGGGCGAGGGGTGATGGTCTGGGGATAGAGTCGGGGAGTGAGGAGGGGCGAGGGCCTGGGGATGGAGTCGGGGAGTGAGGAGGGGCAAGGGGCGAGTGTCTGGGGATGGAGTCGGGGAGTGAGGAGGGGCGAGGGCCTGGGGATGGAGTCGGGGAGTGAGGAGTGGTGAGGGCCGAGGGATGGAGTCGGGCAGTGAGGAGGGGCGAGGGGTGAGGGATGGAGTCGGGGAGTGAGGAGGGGCGAGGGTCCGGGGATGGAGTTGATGAGTGAGGAGGGGCAAGGGTCTGCGGATGGAGTCGGGGAGTGAGTCGGGGAGTGAGGAGGGGTGAGGGTCGAGGGATGGAGTCGGGGAGTGAGGAGGGGTGGGGGCCGAGGGATGGAGTCGGGGAGTGAGGAGGGGCGAGGGGCGAGGGATGGAGTCGGGGAGTGAGGAGGGGTGAGGGTCTGGGGATGGAGTTGGGGAGTGAGGAGGGGCAAGGGTCTGCGGATGGAGTCGGGGAGTGAGTCGGGGAGTGAGGAGGGGTGAGATTCTGGGGATGGAGTCGGGGAGTGTGTCGGGGAGTGGTGAGGGGCGAGTGTCTGGGGATGGAGTCGGGGAGTGAGGAGGGGCGAGGGTCTGGGGATGGAGTCGGGGAGTGTGTCAGGGAGTGGTGAGGGGCGAGGGTCTGCGGATGGAGTCGGGGAGTGAGGAGGGGCGAGGGTCTGGGGCTGGAGTCGGGGAGTTTGTCGGGGAGTAGTGAGGTTCGAGGGTCTGGGGATGGAGTCAGGGAGTGAGGAGGGGTGAGGGTCTGGGAATGGAGTCGGGGAGTGAGTCGGGGAGTGGTGAGGGGCGAGGGGCAAGGGATGAAGTCGGGGAGTGAGGAGGGGCGAGGGGCAAGGGATGAAGTCGGGGAGTGAGGAGGGGCGAGGGCCCAGGACCTGGGGATGGAGTCAGGGAGTGAGGAGGGGCGAGGGCCTGGGGATGGAGTCGGGGCGTGAGGAGGGGAGTGAGGAGGGGAGTGAGGAGGGGCCAGGGTCTGGGGATGGAGTCAGGGAGTGAGGAGGGGCGAGGGCCTGGGGATGGAGTTGGGGAGTGAGGAGGGGAATGAGTTGGGGCGAGGGTCTGGGGATGGAGTGGGGGAGTGTGGAGGGCAGTGAGGAGGGGCGAGGGTCTGGGGATGAAGTCGGGGAGTGAGGAGGGGCGAAGGTCTGGGGATGGAGTGGGGGAGTGAGGAGGGGTGTGAGGAGGGGCGAGGGGCGAGGGTCTGGGGTTGCAGTCGGGGAGTGAGGTGGGGCGAGGGGCGAGGGATGAAGTTGGGGAGTGAGGAGGGGTGAGGGGCCAGGCCCTGGGGATAGAGTCAGGGAGTGAGGAGGGGCGAGGGGTGAAGGCCTGGGGATGGAGTCAGGGAGTGAAGAGGGGCGAGGGGCCAGGGCCTGGGGATGGAGTCCGGGAGTGAGGAGGGGCGATGGGCGAGGGCCTGGGGATGGAGTCGGGGAGTGAGGAGGGGAGTGAGGAGGGGTGAGGGGCGAGGGATGGAGTCAGGGAGTGAGGAGGAGCGATGGGCGAGGGTCTGGGGATGGAGTCGGAGAGTGAGGAGGGGAGTGAAGAGGGGCGTGGGATGGAGTCAGGGAGTGAGGAGGGGCGATGGTCCAGGGCCTGGGGATGGAGTCGTGGATTGAGGAGGGGCAAGGGCCTGGGGATGGAGTCGGGGAGTGAGGAGGGGAGTGAGGAGGGGAGTGAGGAGGGGCCAGGGTCTGGGGATGGAGTCGGGGAGTGAGGAGGGGCGAGGGCCTGGGGATGGAGTCAGGGAGTGAGGAGGGGAGTGAGGAGGGGTGAGGGCCGAGGGATGGAGTCGGGGAGTGAGGAGGGGCGAGGGGTGAGGGATGGAGTCGGGGAGTGAGGAGGGGCGAGGGTCTGGGGATGGAGTTGGGGAGTGAGGAGGGGCAAGGGTCTGCGGATGGAGTCGGGGAGTGAGTCGGGGAGTGAGGAGGGGTGAGGGTCAAGGGATTGAGTCGGGGAGTGAGGAGGGGTGGGGGCCGAGGGATGGAGTCGGGGAGTGAGGAGGGGCGAGGGGCGAGGGATGGAGTCGGGGAGTGAGGAGGGGTGAGGGTCTGGGGATGGAGTTGGGGAGTGAGGAGGGGCAAGGGTCTGCGGATGGAGTCGGGGAGTGAGTCGGGGAGTGAGGAGGGGTGAGATTCTGGGGATGGAGTCGGGGAGTGTGTCGGGGAGTGGTGAGGGGCGAGTGTCTGGGGATGGAGTCGTGGAGTGAGGAGGGGCGAGGGTCTGGGGATGGAGTCGGGGAGTGTGTCAGGGAGTGGTGAGGGGCGAGGGTCTGCGGATGGAGTCGGGGAGTGAGGAGGGGCGAGGGTCTGGGGCTGGAGTCGGGGAGTGTGTCGGGGAGTAGTGAGGGGCGAGGGTCTGGGGATGGAGTCAGGGAGTGAGGAGGGGTGAGGGTCTGGGGATGGAGTCGGGGAGTGAGTCGGGGAGTGGTGAGGGGCGAGGGGCAAGGGATGAAGTCGGGGAGTGAGTCGGGGAGTGGTGAGGGGTGAGGGATGGAGTCGGGGAGTGAGTTGGGGATGGAGTCAGGGATTGAGGAGGGGCAAGGGACAGAATCAGGGAGTGAGGAGGGGTGAGGACCAAGGGATGGAGTCGGGGAGTGAGGCGGGGAGTGAGGAGGGGCGAGGGCTGAGGGATGGAGTCAGGGAGTGAGGACGGGCGAGGGCCGAGTGATGGAGTCGGGGAGTGAGGAGGGGTGAGGGTCTGGGGATGGAGTCAGTGAGTGAGGAGGGGAGTGAGGAGGGTCGACGGGTGAGGGATGGAGTCCGGGAGTGAGGATGGGAGTGAGGAGGGGTGAGGGTCTGGGGATGGAGTCAGGGAGTGAGGAGGGGCGAGGGGTGATGGTCTGGGGATAGAGTCGGGGAGTGAGGAGGGGCGAGGGCCTGGGGATGGAGTCGGGGAGTGAGGAGGGGCAAGGGGCGAGTGTCTGGGGATGGAGTCGGGGAGTGAGGAGGGGCGAGGGCCTGGGGATGGAGTCGGGGAGTGAGGAGGGGCAAGGGGCGAGGGTCTGGGGATGGAGTCGGGGAGTGAGGAGGGGAGTGAGGAGGGGCGAGGACCTGGGAATGGAGTCGGGGAGTGAGGAGGGGCGAGGGCCTGGGGATGGAGTCGGAGAGTGAGGAGGGGAGTGAGGAGGGGCGAGGGTCTGGGGATGGAATCGGGGAGTGAGGAGGGGAGTGAGTCGGGGCGAGGGTCTGGGGATGGAGTGGGGGCGTGAGGAGGGGAGTGATGAGGGGCGAGGGTCTGGGGATGGAGTCGGGGAGTGAGGAGGGACGAGGGTCTGGGGATGGAGTGGGGGAGTGAGGAGGGGAGCGAGGAGGGGCAAGGGGCGAGGGATGGAGTCGGGGAGTGAGCAGGGGCGAGGGGCCAGAGCCTGGGGATGGAGTCGGGGACTGAGGAGGTGCCAGGGCCTGGGGATGGAGTCGGGGAGTGAGGAGGGGTGAGGGGTGAGGGATGGAGTCGGGGAGTGAGGAGGGGCGAGGGGCGAGGGTCTGCGGTTGGAGTCAGGGAGTGAGGAGGGGCGAGGGGCGAGGGATGAAGTTGGGGAGTGAGGAGGGGCGAGGGCCCAGGACCTGGGGATGGAGTCACGGAGTGAGGAGGGGCGAGGGGTGAGGGCCTGGGGATGGAGTCGGGGAGTGAGGAGGGGTGAGGGGCCAGGGCCTGGGGATGGAGTCCGGGAGTGAGGAGGGGCGATGGGCGAGAGTCTGGGGATGGAGTCGGGGAGTGAGGAGGGGAGTGAGGAGGGGCGAGGGGCGAGGGATGGAGTCAGGGAGTGAGGAGGGGCGAGGGGCCAGGGCCTGGGGATGGAGTCGGGGAGTGAGGAGGGGCTAGGGCCTGGGGATGGAGTCGGGGAGTGAGGAGGGCAGTGAGGAGGGGAGTGAGGAGGGGCCAGGGTCTGGGGATGGAGTCGGGGAGTGAGGAGGGATGAGGGATGGAGTTGGGGAGGGAGGAAGGGCAAGGACCTGGGGATGGAGTCGGGGAGTGAGGACGGGCGAGGGTCTGGGCATGGAGTTGGGGAGTGAGGAGGGGCGAGGGCTGAGGGATGGAGTCGGGGAGTGAGTCGGGAAGTGAGTCAGGGAGTGAGGAAGGGTGAGGGGTGAGGGATGGAGTTGGGGAGTGAGTCGGGGAGTGAGGAGGGGTGAGGACCTGGGGATGGAGTCGGGGAGTGAGGAGAGGCAAGTGGCTGGTGATGGTGTCGGGGAGTGAGGAGGGGCGAGGGCCAAGGGATGGAGTCGGGGAGTGAGTCAGGGAGTGAGGAGGGGTGAGGGCCGAGGGATGGAGTCGGGGAGTGAGGAGGGGTGAGGGCCGAGGGATGGAGTCGGGGAGTGAGGAGGGGCGAGGGTCTGGGGATGGAGTTGGGGAGTGAGGAGGGGCAAGGGTCTGCGGATGGAGTCGGGGAGTGAGTCGGGGAGTGAGGAGGGGTGAGGGTCGAGGGATGGAGTCGGGGAGTGAGGAGGGGTGGGGGCCGAGGGATGGAGTCGGGGAGTGAGGAGGGGCGAGGGGCGAGGGATGGAGTCGGGGAGTGAGGAGGGGTGAGGGTCTGGGGATGGAGTTGGGGAGTGAGGAGGGGCAAGGGTCTGCGGATGGAGTCGGGGAGTGAGTCGGGGAGTGAGGAGGGGTGAGATTCTGGGGATGGAGTCGGGGAGTGTGTTGGGGAGTGGTGAGGGGCGAGTGTCTGGGGATGGAGTCGGGGAGTGAGGAGGGGCGAGGGTCCTGGGATGGAGTCGGGGAGTGTGTCAGGGAGTGGTGAGGGGCGAGGGTCTGCGGATGGAGTCGGGGAGTGAGGAGGGGCGAGGGTCTGGGGCTGGAGTCGGGGAGTTTGTCGGGGAGTGGTGAGGTTCGAGGGTCTGGGGATGGAGTCAGGGAGTGAGGAGGGGTGAGGGTCTGGGGATGGAGTCGGGGAGTGAGTCGGGGAGTGGTGAGGGGCGAGGGGCAAGGGATGAAGTCGGGGAGTGAGTCGGGGAGTGGTGAGGGGTGAGGGATGGAGTCGGGGAGCGAGTTGGGGATGGAGTCGGGGAATGAGGAGGGGCAAGGGACAGAATCGGGGAGTGAGGAGGGGTGAGGACCAAGGGATGGAGTCGGGGAGTGAGGCGGGGAGTGAGGAGGGGCGAGGGCTGAGGGATGGAGTCAGGGAGTGAGGACGGGCGAGGGCCGAGTGATGGAGTCGGGGAGTGAGGAGGGGTGAGGGTCTGGGGATGGAGTCAGTGAGTGAGGAGGGGAGTGAGGAGGGTCGACGGGTGACGGATGGAGTCCGGGAGTGCGGTTGGGAGTGAGGAGGGGTGAGGGTCTGGGGATGGAGTGGGGGAGTGAGGAGGGGCGAGGGTCTGGGGATGGAGTCGGGGAGTGAGTCGGGGAGTGGTGAGGGGCGAGGGGCAAGGGATGAAGTCGGGGAGTGAGGAGGGGCGAGGGCCCAGGACCTGGGGATGGAGTCAGGGAGTGAGGAGGGGCGAGGGCCTGGGGATGGAGTCGGGGCGTGAGGAGGGGAGTGAGGAGGGGAGTGAGGAGGGGCCAGGGTCTGGGGATGGAGTCAGGGAGTGAGGAGGGGCGAGGGCCTGGGGATGGAGTCAGGGAGTGAGGAGGGGAGTGAGGAGGGGCGAGGGTCTTGGGATGGAGTCGGGGAGTGAGGAGGGGAATGAGTTGGGGCGAGGGTCTGGGGATGGAGTGGGGGAGTGAGGAGGGCAGTGAGGAGGGGCGAGGGTCTGGGGATGAAGTCGGGGAGTGAGGAGGGGCGAAGGTCTGGGGATGGAGTGGGGGAGTGAGGAGGGGTGTGAGGAGGGGCGAGGGGCGAGGGTCTGGGGTTGCAGTCGGGGAGTGAGGTGGGGCGAGGGGCGAGGGATGAAGTTGGGGAGTGAGGAGGGGTGAGGGGCCAGTCCCTGGGGATGGAGTCAGGGAGTGAGGAGGGGCGAGGGGTGAAGGCCTGGGGATGGAGTCAGGGAGTGATGAGGGGCGAGGGGCCAGGGCCTGGGGATGGAGTCCGGGAGTGAGGAGGGGCGATGGGCGAGGGCCTGGGGATGGAGTCGGGGAGTGAGGAGGGGAGTGAGGAGGGGTGAGGGGCGAGGGATGGAGTCAGGGAGTGAGGAGGAGCGAGGGGCCAGGGCCTGGGGATGGAGTCGGGGAGTGAGGAGGGGTGAGGGCCTGGGGATGGAGTCGGGGAGTGAGGAGGGGAGTGAGGAGGGGCCAGGGCCTGGGGATGGAGTCGGGGAGTGAGGTGGGGAGTGAGTCGGGGTGAGGGTCTGGGGATGGAGTGGGGGAGTGAGGAAGGGAGTGAGGAGGGGAGTGAGGAGGTGCGAGGGTCTGGGGATGGAGTCGGGGAGTGAGGAGGGGCGAGGGTCTGGGGATGGAGTTGGGGAGTGAGGAGGGGCGAGGGATTGGTGATGGAGTCGGAGAGTGAGGAGGGGAGTGAGTCGGGGCGAGGGTCTGGGGATGGACTGGGGGAGTGAGGAGGGGAGTGAGTCGGGGCGAGGCTCTGGCGATGGAGTGGGGGAGTGAGGAGGGGTGTGAGTTGGGGCAAGGGCCTGGGGATGGAGTGGGGGGGAGTGAGGAGGGGAGTGAGGAGGGGAGTGAGGAGGGGTGAGGGTCTGGGGATGGAGTCGGGGAGTGTGGAGGGGTGAGGGGCCAGGGCCTGGGGATGGAGTCGGGGAGTGAGTCGGGGAGTGGTGAGGGGCGAGGGTCTGGGGATGGAGTCAGGGATTGAGGAGGGGTGAGGGTCTGGGTATGGAGTAGGAGAGTGAGGAGGGGCGAGGGCAAGGGTCTGCGGATGGAGTCGGGGAGTGAGGAGGGGCAAGGGACAGAATCGGGGAGTGAGGAGGGGTGAGGACCAAGGGATGGAGTCGGGGAGTGAGGCGGGGAGTGAGGAGGGGCGAGGGCTGAGGGATGGAGTCGGGGAGTGAGGACAGGCAAGGGCCGAGTGATGGAGTCGGGGAGTGAGGAGGGGTGAGGTCTGGGGATGGAGTCAGGGAGTGAGGAGGGGAGTGAGGAGGGGCGACGATTGAGGGATGGAGTCCGGGAGTGAGGAGGGGAGTGAGGAGGGGTGAGGGTCTGGGGATGGAGTTGGGGAGTGAGGAGGGGCGAGGGTTGAGGGACTGGGGATAGAGTTGGGGAGTAAGGAGGGGCGAGGGCCTGGGGATGGAGTCGGGGAGTGAGGAGGGGCAAGGGGCGAGTGTCTGGGGATGGTGTCGGGGAGTGAGGAGGGGAGTGAGGGAGGGACGAGGGCCTGGGGATGGTGTCGGGGAGTGAGGAGGGGCAAGGGGGCGAGGGTCTGGGGATGGAGTCGGGGAGTGAGGAGGGGAGTGAGGAGAGGCGAGGGCCTGGGAATGGAGTCGGGGAGTGAGGTGGGGCGAGGGCCTGGGGTTGGAGTAGGGGAGTGAGGAGTGGCGAGGTGCGAGGGATGGAGTCGGGGGAGTGAGGAGGGGCGAGGGGCCAGGGTCCTGGGGATGGAGTTGGGGAGTGAGGAGGGGGAGTGTGTAGGGGCAAGGGTCTGGGGATGGAGTCGGGGAGTGAGGGAGGGGCGAGGGGCGAGGGTCTGGGGATGGTGTCGGGGAGCGAGGAGGGGCAAGGGGCGAGGGATGGAGTCGGGGAGTGAGGAGGGGCGAGGGGCCAGGGCCTGGGGATGGAGTCGGGGACTGAGGAGGGGCCAGGGCCTGGGGATGGAGTCGGGGAGTGAGGAGGGGCGAGGGGCGAGGGTCTGGGGTTGGAGTCGGGGAGTGAGGAGGGGCGAGGGGCCAGGGCCTGGGGATGGAGTCAGGGAGTGAGGAGGGGCGAGGGGTGAGGGCCTGGGGATGGAGTCCGGGAGTGAGGAGGTGCGAGGGGCGAGGGTCTGGGGATGGAGTCAGTGAGTGAGGAGGGGTGAGGGGCGAGGGCCCTGGGGATGGAGTCGGGGAGTGAGTCGGGGTGTAAGGAGAGGTGAGGGGCGAGGGATGGAGTCAGGGAGTGAGGAGGGGTGAGGGGCCAGGGCCCTGGGGATGGAGTCGGGGAGTGAGGAGGGGTGAGGGCCTGGGGATGGAGTCGGGGAGTGAGGAGGGGAGTGAGGAGGGGGAGTGAGGAGGGACCAGGGTCTGGGGATGGAGTCGGGGGAGTGAGGAGGGGCAAGGGCCTGGGGATGGAGTCGGAGAGTGAGGAGGGGAGTGAGTCGGGGCAAGGGTCTGGGGATGGAGTTGGGGAGTGAGGAGGGGAGTGAGTCGGGGCAAGGGTCTGGGGATGGAGTGGGAGAGTGAGGAGGGGAGTGAGGAGGGGCGAGGGTCTGGGGATGGAGTCGGGGAGTGAGGAGGGACGAGGGTCTGGGGATGGAGTGGGGAGTGATGAGGCGAGTGAGGAGGGGCGAGGGGCGAGGGTCTGGGGTAGGAGTCGGGGAGTGAGGAGGGGCGAGGGGCGAGGGATGAAGTTGGGGAGTGAGGAGGGGCGAGGGGCCAGGGCCTGGGGATGGAGTCAGGGAGTGAGGAGGGGCGAGGGGTGATGGTCTGGGGATGGAGTCGGGGAGTGAGTCGGGGAGTGAGGAGGGGTGAGGTTCTGGGGATGGAGTCGGGGAGTGTGTCCGGGAGTGGTGAGGGGCGAGGGTCTGGGGATGGAGTCGGGGATTGAGGAGGGGCAAGGGTCTGGGGATGGAGTCGGGGAGTGTGTCGGGGAGTGCTGAGGGGCGAGGGTCTGGGGATGGAGTCGGGGAGTGAGGAGGGGCGAGGGTCTGGGGATGGAGTCGGGGAGTGCGTCGGGGAGTGGTGAGGGGCGAGGGGCAAGGAATGAATTTGGGGAGTGAGTCGGGGTGTGGTGAGGGGCGAGGGATGGAGTCGGGGAGTGCGTTGGGGATGGAGTCGGGGAGTGAGGAGGGGCAAGGGACAGAATCGGGGAGTGAGGAGGGGTGATGACCAAGGGATGGAGTCGGGGAGTGACGCGGGGAGTGAGGAGGGGCGAGGGCTGAGGGATGGAGTCGGGGAGTGAGGACGGGCGAGGGCCGAGTGATGGAGTCGGGGAGTGAGGAGGGGTGAGGGTCTGGGGATGGAGTCAGGGAGTGAGGAGGGGAGTGAGGAGGGGCGACGGGTGACGGATGCAGTCCGGGAGTGAGGAGGGGAGTGTGGAGGGGCGAGGTGCGAGGGATGGAGTCGGGCATTGAGGAGGGGCGAGGGGCCAGGGCCTGGGGATGGAGTTGGGGAGTGAGGAGGGGAGTGTGGAGGGGCAAGGGCCTGGGGATGCAGTCGGGGAGTGAGGAGGGGCGAGGGGCGAGGGTCTGGGGATGGAGTCGTGGAGTGAGGAGGGTCGAGGGGCCAGGGCCTGAGGATGGAGTCGGGGAGTGAGGAGGGGCAAGGGGCGAGGGATGGAGTCGGGGAATGAGGAGGGGCGAGGGGCCAGGGCCTGGGGATGGAGTTGGGGACTGAGGAGGGGCCAGGGCCTGGGGATGGAGTCGGGGAGTGAGGAGGGTCGAGGGGCCAGGGCCTTGTGATGGTGTCGGGGAGTGAGGATGGGCGAGGGCCGAGGGATGGAGTCGGGGAGTGAGTCGGGGAGTGAGGAGGGTTGAGGGCCGAGGGATGGAGTCGGGGAGTGAGGAGGGGTGAGGGCCGAGGGATGGAGTCGGGGAGTGAGGAGGGGCGAGGGGTGAGGGATGGAGTCGGGGAGTGAGGAGGGGCGAGGGTCTGGGGATGGAGTCGGTGAGTGAGGAGGGGCAAGGGTCTGCGGATGGAGTCGGGGAGTGAGTCGGGGAGTGAGGAGGGGAGTGAGGAGGGGTGAGATTCTGGGGATGGAGACGGGGAGTGTGTCGGGGAGTGGTGAGGGGCGAGTGTCTGGGGATGGAGTCGGGGAGTGAGGAGGAGCGAGGGTCTGGGGATGGAGTCGGGGAGTGTGTCAGGGAGTGGTGAGGGGCGAGGGTCTGTGGATGGAGTCGGGGAGTGAGGAGGGGCGAGGGTCTGGGGCTGGAGTTGGGGAGTGTGTCGGGGAGTAGTGAGGGGCGAGGGTCTGGGGATGGAGTCAATGAGTGAGGAGGGGTGAGGGTCTGGGGATGGAGTCGGGGAGTGAGTCGGGGAGTGGTGAGGGGCGAGGGGCAAGGGATGAAGTCGGGGAGTGAGTCGGGGAGTGGTGAGGGGTGAGGGATGGAGTCGGGGAGTGAGTTGGGGATGGAGTCAGGGAATGAGGAGGGGCAAGGGACAGAATCAGGGAGTGAGGAGGGGTGAGGACCAAGGGATGGAGTCGGGGAGTGAGGCGGGGAGCGAGGAGTGGCGAGGGCTGAGGGATGGAGTCAGGGAGTGAGGACGGGCGAGGGCCGAGTGATGGAGTAGGGGAGTGAGGAGGGGTGAGGGTCTGGGGATGGAGTCAGGGAGTGAGGAGTGGAGTGAGGAGGGGCGACGGGTGACGGATGCAGTCCGGGAGTGAGGAGGGGAGTGAGGAGGGGCGAGGTGCGAGGCATGGAGTCGGGGATTGAGGAGGGGCGAGGGGCCAGGGCCTGGGGATGGAGTTGGGGAGTGAGGAGGGGAGTGTGGAGGGGCAAGGGCCTGGGGATGGAGTCGGGGAGTGAGGAGGGGCGAGGGGCGAGGGTCTGGGGATGGAGTCGTGGAGTGAGGAGGGTCGAGGGGCCAGGGCCTGAGGATGGAGTCGGGGAGTGAGGAGGGGCAAGGGGCGAGGGATGGAGTCGGGGAGTGAGGAGGGGCGAGGGGCCAGGGCCTGGGGATGGAGTTGGGGACTGAGGAGGGGCCAGGGCCTGGGGATGGAGTCGGGGAGTGAGGACGGGCAAGGGCCGAGTGATGGACTCGGGGAGTGAGGAGGGGTGAGGGTCTGGGGATGGAGTCAGGGAGTGAGGAGGGGAGTGAGGAGGGGCGACGATTGAGGGATGGAGTCCGGGAGTGAGGAGGGGAGTGAGGAGGGGTGAGGGTCTGGGGATGGAGTTGGGGAGTGAGGAGGGGCGAGGGTTGAGGGTCTGGGGATAGAGTTGGGGAGTAAGGAGGGGCGAGGGCCTGGGGATGGAGTCGGGGAGTGAGGAGGGGCAAGGGGCGAGGGTCTGGGGATGGTGTCGGGGAGTGAGGAGGGAAGTGAGGAGGGACGAGGGCCTGGGGATGGTGTCGGGGAGTGAGGAGGGGCAAGGGGTGAGGGTCTGGGGATGGAGTCGGGGAGTGAGGAGGGGAGTGAGGAGAGGCGAGGGCCTGGGAATGGAGTCGGGGAGTGAGGTGGGGCAAGGGCCTGGGGTTGGAGTAGGGGAGTGAGGAGTGGCGAGGTGCGAGGGATGGAGTCGGGGAGTGAGGAGGGGCAAGGGGCCAGGGTCTGGGGATGGAGTTGGGGAGTGAGGAGGGGAGTGTGGAGGGGCAAGGGCCTGGGGATGGAGTCGGGGAGTGAGGAGGGGCGAGGGGCGAGGGTCTGGGGATGGAGTCCGGGAGCGAGGAGGGGCAAGGGGCGAGGGATGGAGTCAGGGAGTGAGGAGGGGTGAGGGGCCAGGGCCTGGGGATGGAGTCGGGGACTGAGGAGGGGCCAGGGCCTGGGGATGGAGTCGGGGAGTGAGGAGGGGAGAGGGGCGAGGGATGGAGTCGGGGAGTGAGGAGGGGCGAGGGGCGAGGGTCTGGGGTTGGAGTCAGGGAGTGAGGAGGGGCGAGAGATGAAGTTGGGGAGTGAGGAGGGGCGAGGGGCCAGGGCCTGGGGATGGAGTCAGGGAGTGAGGAGGGGTGAGGGGTGAGGGCCTGGGGATGGAGTCCGGGAGTGAGGAGGTGCGAGGGGCGAGGGTCTTGGGATGGAGTCAGTGAGTGAGGAGGGGCGAGGGACGAGGGCCTGGGGATGGCGTCGGGGAGTGAGTCGGGGAGTAAGGAGGGGTGAGGGGCGAGGGATGGAGTCAGGGAGTGAGGAGGGGTGAGGGGCCAGGGCCTGGGGATGGAGTCGGGGAGTGAGGAGGGGTGAGGGCCTGGGGATGGAGTCGGGGAGTGAGGAGGGGAGTGAGGAGGGGAGTGAGGAGGGGCCAGGGTCTGGGGATGGAGTCGGGGAGTGAGGAGGGGCAAGGGCCTGGGGATGGAGTCGCAGAAAGAGGAGGGGAGTGAGGAGGGGCAAGGGTCTGGGGATGGAGTTGGGGAGTGAGGAGGGGAGTGAGTCGGGGCAAGGGTCTGGGGATGGAGTGGGGGAGTGAGGAGGGGAGTGAGGAGGAGCGAGGGTCTGGGGATGGAGTCGGGGAGTGTGTCAGGGAGTGGTGAGGGGCGAGGGTCTGTGGATGGAGTCGGGGAGTGAGGAGGGGCGAGGGTCTGGGGCTGGAGTTGGGGAGTGTGTCGGGGAGTAGTGAGGGGCGAGGGTCTGGGGATGGAGTCAATGAGTGAGGAGGGGTGAGGGTCTGGGGATGGAGTCGGGGAGTGAGTCGGGGAGTGGTGAGGGGCGAGGGGCAAGGGATGAAGTCGGGGAGTGAGTCGGGGAGTGGTGAGGGGTGAGGGATGGAGTCGGGGAGTGAGTTGGGGATGGAGTCAGGGAATGAGGAGGGGCAAGGGACAAGAAGGGAGTGAGGAGGGGTGAGGACCAAGGGATGGAGTCGGGGAGTGAGGCGGGGAGTGAGGAGGGGCGAGGGCTGAGGGATGGAGTCAGGGAGTGAGGACGGGCGAGGGGCCGAGCGATGGAGTCGGGGAGTGAGGAGGGGTGAGGGTCTGGGGATGGAGTCAGGGAGTGAGGAGTGGAGTGAGGAGGGGCGACGGGTGACGGATGCAGTCCGGGAGTGAGGAGGGGAGTGAGGAGGGGCGAGGTGCGAGGCATGGAGTCGGGGATTGAGGAGGGGCGAGGGGCCAGGGCCTGGGGATGGAGTTGGGGAGTGAGGAGGGGAGTGTGGAGGGGCAAGGGCCTGGGGATGGAGTCGGGGAGTGAGGAGGGGCGAGGGGCGAGGGTCTGGGGATGGAGTCGTGGAGTGAGGAGGGTCGAGGGGCCAGGGCCTGAGGATGGAGTCGGGGAGTGAGGAGGGGCAAGGGGCGAGGGATGGAGTCGGGGAGTGAGGAGGGGCGAGGGGCCAGGGCCTGGGGATGGAGTTGGGGACTGAGGAGGGACCAGGGCCTGGGGATGGAGTCGGGGAGTGAGGACGGGCAAGGGCCGAGTGATGGACTCGGGGTGTCAGGAGGGGTGAGGGTCTGGGGATGGAGTCAGGGAGTGAGGAGGGGAGTGAGGAGGGGCGACGATTGAGGGATGGAGTCCGGGAGTGAGGAGGGGAGTGAGGAGGGGTGAGGGTCTGGGGATGGAGTTGGGGAGTGAGGAGGGGCGAGGGTTGAGGGTCTGGGGATAGAGTTGGGGAGTAAGGAGGGGCGAGGGCCTGGGGATGGAGTCGGGGAGTGAGGAGGGGCAAGGGGCGAGGGTCTGGGGATGGTGTCGGGGAGTGAGGAGGGGAGTGAGGAGGGACGAGGGCCTGGGGATGGTGTCGGGGAGTGAGGAGGGGCAAGGGGCGAGGGTCTGGGGATGGAGTCGGGGAGTGAGGAGGGGAGTGAGGAGAGGCGAGGGCCTGGGAATGGAGTCGGGGAGTGAGGTGGGGCGAGGGCCTGGGGTTGGAGTAGGGGAGTGAGGAGTGGCGAGGTGCGAGGGATGGAGTCGGGGAGTGAGGAGGGGCAAGGGGCCAGGGTCTGGGGATGGAGTTGGGGAGTGAGGAGGGGAGTGTGGAGGGGCAAGGGCCTGGGGATGGAGTCGGGGAGTGAGGAGGGGCGAGGGGCGAGGGTCTGGGGATGGAGTCAGGGAGCGAGGAGGGGCAAGGGGCGAGGGATGGAGTCAGGGAGTGAGGAGGGGTGAGGGGCCAGGGCCTGGGGATGGAGTCGGGGACTGAGGAGGGGCCAGGGCCTGGGGATGGAGTCGGGGAGTGAGGAGGGGAGAGGGGCGAGGGATGGAGTCGGGGAGTGAGGAGGGGAGAGGGGCGAGGGTCTGGGGTTGGAGTCAGGGAGTGAGGAGGGGCGAGAGATGAAGTTGGGGAGTGAGGAGGGGCGAGGGGCCAGGGCCTGGGGATGGAGTCAGGGAGTGAGGAGGGGCGAGGGGTGAGGGCCTGGGGATGGAGTCCGGGAGTGAGGAGGTGCGAGGGGCGAGGGTCTGGGGATGGAGTCAGTGAGTGAGGAGGGGCGAGGGACGAGGGCCTGGGGATGGCGTCGGGGAGTGAGTCGGGGAGTAAGGAGGGCTGAGGGGCGAGGGATGGAGTCAGGGAGTGAGGAGGGGTGAGGGGCCAGGGCCTGGGGATGGAGTCGGGGAGTGAGGAGGGGTGAGGGCCTGGGGATGGAGTCGGGGAGTGAGGAGGGGAGTGAGGAGGGGAGTGAGGAGGGGCCAGGGTCTGGGGATGGAGTCGGGGAGTGAGGAGGGGCAAGGGCCTGGGGATGGAGTCGCAGAGTGAGGAGGGGAGTGAGGAGGGGCAAGGGTCTGGGGATGGAGTTGGGGAGTGAGGAGGGGAGTGAGTCGGGGCAAGGGTCTGGGGATGGAGTGGGGGAGTGAGGAGGGGAGTGAGGAGGGGCGAGGGTCTGGGTATGGAGTCGGGGAGTGAGGAGGGACGAGGGTCTGGGGATGGAGTGGGGAGTGAGGAGGGGAGTGAGGAGGGGCGAGGGGCGAGGGTCTGGGATTGGAGTCGGGGAGTGAGGAGGGGCGAGGGATGAAGTTGGGGAGTGAGGAGGGGCGAGGGGCCAGGGCCTGGGGATGGAGTCAGGGAGTGAGGAGGGGCGAGGGGTGATGGTCTGGGGATGGAGTCGGGGAGTGAGTCGGGGAGTGAGGAGGGGTGAGGTTCTGGGGATGGAGTCGGGGAGTGTGTCCGGGCGTGGTGAGGTGCGAGGGTCTGGGGATGGAGTCGGGGATTGAGGAGGGGCAAGGGTCTGGGGATGGAGTCGGGGAGTGTGTCGGAGAGTGGTGAGGGGCGAGGGTCTGGGGATGGAGTCGGGGAGTGAGGACGGGCGAGGGCCGAGTGATGGAGTCGGGGAGTGAGGAGGGGTGAGGGTCTGGGGATGGAGTCAGGGAGTGAGGAGGGGAGTGAGGAGGGGCGACGGGTGAGGGATGCAGTCCGGGAGTGAGGAGGGGAGTGAGGAGGGGCGAGGTGCGAGGGATGGAGTCGGGGAGTGAGGTGGGGCGAGGGGCCAGGGCCTGGGGATGGAGTTGGGGAGTGAGGAGGCGAGTGTGGAGGGGCAAGGGCCTGGGGATGGAGTCGGGGAGTGATGAGGGGCGAGGGGCGAGGGTCTGGGGATGGAGTCGTGGAGTGAGGAGGGTCGAGGGGCCAGGGCCTTGTGATGGTGTCGGGGAGTGAGGATGGGCGAGGGCCGAGGGATGGAGTCGGGGAGTGAGTCGGGGAGTGAGGAGGGGTGAGGGCCGAGGGATGGAGTCGGGGAGTGAGGAGGGGTGAGGGCCGAGGGATGGAGTCGGGGAGTGAGGAGGGGCGAGGGGTGAGGGATGGAGTCGGGGAGTGAGGAGGGGCGAGGGTCTGGGGATGGAGTCGGGGAGTGAGGAGGGGCAAGGGTCTGCGGATGGAGTCGGGGAGTGAGTCGGGGAGTGAGGAGGGGAGTGAGGAGGGGTGAGATTCTGGGGATGGAGTCGGGGAGTGTGTCGGGGAGTGGTGAGGGGCGAGTGTCTGGGGATGGAGTCGGGGAGTGAGGAGGAGCGAGGGCCTGGGGATGGAGTCGGGGAGTGTGTCAGGGAGTGGTGAGGGGCGAGGGTCTGTGGATGGAGTCGGGGAGTGAGGAGGGGCGAGGGTCTGGGGCTGGAGTTGGGGAGTGTGTCGGGGAGTAGTGAGGGGCGAGGGTCTGGGGATGGAGTCAATGAGTGAGGAGGGGTGAGGGTCTGGGGATGGAGTCGGGGAGTGAGTCGGGGAGTGGTGAGGGGCGAGGGGCAAGGGATGAAGTCGGGGAGTGAGTCGGGGAGTGGTGAGGGGTGAGGGATGGAGTCGGGGAGTGAGGAGGGGCGAGGGGTGAGGGATGGAGTCGGGGAGTGAGGAGGGGTGAGGGTCTGGGGATGGAGTCAGGGAGTGAGGAGGGGAGTGAGGAGGGGCGACGATTGAGGGATTGAGTCCGGGAGTGAGGAGGGGAGTGAGGAGGGGTGAGGGTCTGGGGATGGAGTTGGGGAGTGAGGAGGGGCGAGGGTTGAGGGTCTGGGGATAGAGTTGGGGAGTAAGGAGGGGCGAGGGCCTGGGGATGGAGTCGGGGAGTGAGGAGGGGCAAGGGGCGAGGGTCTGGGGATGGTGTCGGGGTGTGAGGAGGGGAGTGAGGAGGGACGAGGGCCTGGGGATGGTGTCGGGGAGTGAGGAGGGGCAAGGGGCGATGGTCTGGGGATGGAGTCGGGGAGTGAGGAGGGGAGTGAGGAGAGGCGAGGGCCTGGGAATGGAGTCGGGGAGTGAGGTGGGGCGAGGGCCTGGGGTTGGAGTAGGGGAGTGAGGAGTGGCGAGGTGCGAGGGATGGAGTCGGGGAGTGAGGAGGGGCAAGGGGCCAGGGTCTGGGGATGGAGTTGGGGAGTGAGGAGGGGAGTGTGGAGGGCCAAGGGCCTGGGGATGGAGTCGGGGAGTGAGGAGGGGCGAGGGGCGAGGGTCTGGGGATGGAGTCAGGGAGCGAGGAGGGGCAAGGGGCGAGGGATGGAGTCAGGGAGTGAGGAGGGGTGAGGGGCCAGGGCCTGGGGATGGAGTCGGGGACTGAGGAGGGGCCAGGGCCTGGGGATGGAGTCGGGGAGTGAGGAGGGGAGAGGGGCGAGGGATGGAGTCGGGGAGTGAGGAGGGGTGAGGGGCGAGGGAATGGGGTTGGAGTCGGGGAGTGAGGAGGGGCGAGAGATGAAGTTGGGGAGTGAGGAGGGGCGAGGGGCCAGGGCCTGGGGATGGAGTCAGGGAGTGAGGAGGGGCGAGGGGTGAGGGCCTGGGGATGGAGTCCGGGAGTGAGGAGGTGCGAGGGGCGAGGGTCTGGGGATGGAGTCAGTGAGTGAGGAGGGGCGAGGGACGAGGGCCTGGGGATGGCGTCGGGGAGTGAGTCGGGGAGTAAGGAGGGGTGAGGGGCGAGGGATGGAGTCAGGGAGTGAGGAGGGGTGAGGGGCCAGGGCCTGGGGATGGAGTCGGGGAGTGAGGAGGGGTGAGGGCCTGGGGATGGAGTCGGGGAGTGAGGAGGGGAGTGAGGAGGGGAGTGAGGAGGGGCCAGGGTCTGGGGATGGAGTCGGGGAGTGAGGAGGGGCAAGGGCCTGGGGATGGAGTCGCAGAGTGAGGAGGGGAGTGAGGAGGGGCAAGGGTCTGGGGATGGAGTTGGGGAGTGAGGAGGGGAGTGAGTCGGGGCAAGGGTCTGGGGATGGAGTCGGGGAGTGAGGAGGGGAGTGAGGAGGGGCGAGGGTCTGGGGATGGAGTCGGGGAGTGAGGAGGGACGAGGGTCTGGGGATGGAGTGGGGAGTGAGGAGGGGAGTGAGGAGGGGCGAGGGGCGAGGGTCTGGGATTGGAGTCGGGGAGTGAGGAGGGGCGAGGGGCGAGGGATGAAGTTGGGGAGTGAGGAGGGGCGAGGGGCCAGGGCCTGGGGATGGAGTCAGGGAGTGAGGAGGGGCGAGGGGTGATGGTCTGGGGATGGAGTCGGGGAGTGAGTCGGGGAGTGAGGAGGGGTGAGGTTCTGGGGATGGAGTCGGGGAGTGTGTCCAGGAGTGGTGAGGTGCGAGGGTCTGGGGATGGAGTCGGGGATTGAGGAGGGGCAAGGGTCTGGGGATGAAGTCGGGGAGTGTGTCGGAGAGTGGTGAGGGGCGAGGGTCTGGGGATGGAGTCGGGGAGTGAGGACGGGCGAGGGCCGAGTGATGGAGTCGGGGAGTGAGGAGGGGTGAGGGTCTGGGGATGGAGTCAGGGAGTGAGGAGGGGAGTGAGGAGGGGCGACGGGTGAGGGATGCAGTCCGGGAGTGAGGAGGGGAGTGAGGAGGGGCGAGGTGCGAGGGATGGAGTCGGGGAGTGAGGAGGGGCGAGGGGCCAGGGCCTGGGGATGGAGTTGGGGAGTGAGGAGGCGAGTGTGGAGGGGCAAGGGCCTGGGGATGGAGTCGGGGAGTGATGAGGGGCGAGGGGCGAGGGTCTGGGGATGGAGTCGTGGAGTGAGGAGTGTCGAGGGGCCAGGGCCTTGTGATGGTGTCGGGGAGTGAGGATGGGCGAGGGCCGAGGGATGGAGTCGGGGAGTGAGTCGGGGAGTGAGGAGGGGTGAGGGCCGAGGGATGGAGTTGGGGAGTGAGGAGGGGTGAGGGCCGAGGGATGGAGTCGGGGAGTGAGGAGGGGCGAGGGTCTGGGGATGGAGTCGGGGAGTGAGGAGGGGCAAGGGTCTGCGGATGGAGTCAGGGAGTGAGGAGGGGAGTGAGGAGGGGAGTGAGGAGGGGAGTGAGGAGGGCCCAGGGTCTGGGGATGGAGTCGGGGAGTGAGGAGGGGCTAGGGCCTGGGGATGGAGTCGGAGAGTGAGGAGGGGAGTGAGGAGGGGCGAGGGTCTGGGGATGGAATCGGGGAGTGAGGAGGGGAGTGAGTCGGGGCGAGGGTCTGGGGATGGAGTGGGGGAGTGAGGAGGGGAGTGATGAGGGGCGAGGGTCTGGGGATGGAGTCGGGGAGTGAGGAGGGACGAGGGTCTGGGGATGGAGTGGGGGAGTGAGGAGGGGAGCGAGGAGCGGCAAGGGGCGAGGGATGGAGTCGGGGAGTGAGCAGGGGCGAGGGGCCAGAGCCTGGGGATGGAGTCGGGGACTGAGGAGGTGCCAGGGCCTGGGGATGGAGTCGGGGAGTGAGGAGGGGCAATGGGCGAGGGATGGAGTCGGGGAGTGAGGAGGGGCGAGGGGCCAGCGCCTGGAGATGGAGTTGGGGACTGAGGAGGGGCCAGGGCCTGGGGATGGAGTCGGGGAGTGAGGAGGGGTGAGGGGTGAGGGATGGAGTCGGGGAGTGAGGAGGGGCGAGGGGCGAGGGTCTGCGGTTGGAGTCAGGGAGTGAGGAGGGGCGAGGGGCGAGGGATGAAGTTGGGGAGTGAGGAGGGGCGAGGGCCCAGGACCTGGGGATGGAGTCAGGGAGTGAGGAGAGGCGAGGGGTGAGGGCCTGGGGATGGAGTCGGGGAGTGAGGAGGGGCGAGGGGCCAGGGCCTGGGGATGGAGTCCGGGAGTGAGGTGGGGCGATGGGCGAGGGTCTGGGGATGGAGTCGGGGAGTGAGGAGGGGAGTGAGGAGGGGCGAGGGGCGAGGGATGGAGTCAGGGAGTGAGGATGGGCGAGGGGCCAGGGCCTGGGGATGGAGTCGGGGAGTGAGGAGGGGCTAGGGCCTGGGGATGGAGTCGGGGAGTGAGGAGGGATGAGGGATGGAGTTGGGGAAGGAGGAGGGGCAAGGACCTGGGGATGGAGTCGGGGAGTGAGGAGGGGCGAGGGTCTGGGCATGGAGTTGGGGAGTGAGGAGGGGCGAGAGCTGAGGGATGGAGTCGGGGAGTGAGTCGGGAAGTGAGTCAGGGAGTGAGGAAGGGCGAGGGGTGAGGGATGGAGTTGGGGAGTGAGTCGGGGAGTGAGGAGGGGTGAGGACCTGGGGATGGAGTCGGGGAGTGAGGAGCGGCAAGGGCCTGGTGATGGTGTCGGGGAGTGAGGAGGGGCGAGGGCCAAGGGATGGAGTCGGGGAGTGAGTCAGGGAGTGAGGAGGGGTGAGGGCCGAGGGATGGAGTCGGGGAGTGAGGAGGGGTGAGGGCCGAGGGATGGAGTCGGGGAGTGAGGAGGGGCGAGGGGTGAGGGATGGAGTCGGGGAGTGAGGAGGGGCGAGGGTCTGGGGATGGAGTTGGGGAGTGAGGAGGGGCAAGGGTCTGCGGATGGAGTCGGGGAGTGAGGAGGGGTGAGGGTCGAGGGATGGAGTCGGGGAGTGAGGAGGGGTGGGGGCCGAGGGATGGAGTCGGGGAGTGAGGAGGGGCGAGGGGCGAGGAATGGAGTCAGGGAGTGAGGAGGGGTGAGGGTCTGGGGATGGAGTTGGGGAGTGAGGAGGGGCAAGGGTCTGCGGATGGAGTCGGGGAGTGAGTCGGGGAGTGAGAAGGGGTGAGATTCTGGGGATGGAGTCGGGGAGTGTGTCGGGGAGTGGTGAGGGGCGAGTGTCTGGGGATGGAGTCGGGGAGTGAGGAGGGGCGAGGGTCTGGGGATGGAGTCGGGGAGTGTGTCAGGGAGTGGTGAGGGGCGAGGGTCTGCGGATGGAGTCGGGGAGTGAGGAGGGGCGACGGGTGAGGGATGCAGTCCGGGAGTGAGGAGGGGAGTGTGGAGGGGCGAGGTGCGAGGGATGGAGTCGGGGAGTGAGGAGGGGCGAGGGGCCAGGGCCTGGGGCTGGAGTTGGGGAGTGAGGAGGCGAGTGTGGAGGGGCAAGGGCCTGGGGATGGAGTCGGGGAGTGAGGAGGGGCGAGGGGTGAGGGTCTGGGGATGGAGTCGTGGAGTGAGGAGGGTCGAGGGGCCAGGGCCTGGTGATGGTGTCGGGGAGTGAGGATGGGCGAGGGCCGAGGGATGGAGTCGGGGAGTGAGTCGGGGAGTGAGGAAGGGTGAGGGCCGAGGGATGGAGTCGGGGAGTGAGGAGGGGTGAGGGCCGAGGGATGGAGTCGGGGAGTGAGGAGGGGCGAGGGGTGAGGGATGGAGTCGGGGAGTGAGGAGGGGCGAGGGTCTGGGGATGGAGTTGGGGAGTGAGGAGGGGCAAGGGTCTGCGGATGGAGTCGGGGAGTGAGTCGGGGTGTGAGGAGGGGAGTGAGGAGGGGTGAGATTCTGGGGATGGAGTCGGGGAGTGTGTCGGGGAGTGAGGAGGGGCGAGGGTCTGGGGATGGAGTCGGGGAGTGTGTCAGGGAGTGGTGAGGGGCGAGGGTCTGCGGATGGAGTCGGGGAGTGAGGAGGGGCGAGGGTCTGGGGCTGGAGTTGGGGAGTGTGTCGGGGAGTAGTGAGGGGCGAGGGTCTGGGGATGGAATCAGGGAGTGAGGAGGGGTGAGGGTCTGGGGATGGAGTCGGGGAGTGAGTCGGGGAGTGGTGAGGGGCGAGGGGCAAGGGATGAAGTCGGGGAGTGAGTCGGGGAGTGGTGAGGGGTGAGGGATGGAGTCGGGGAGTGAGTTGGGGATGGAGTCAGGGAATGAGGAGGGGCAAGGGACAGAATCAGGGAGTGAGGAGGGGTGAGGACCAAGGGATGGAGTCGGGGAGTGAGGCGGGGAGTGAGGAGGGGCGAGGGCTGAGGGATGGAGTCAGGGAGTGAGGACGGGTGAGGGCCGAGTGATGGAGTCGGGGAGTGAAGAGGGTTGAGGGTCTGGGGATGGAGTCAGTGAGTGAGGAGGGGAGTGAGGAGGGTCGACGGGTGAGGGATGGAGTCCGGCAGTGAGGATGGGAGTGAGGAGGGGTGACGGTCTGGGGATGGAGTCGGGGAGTGAGGAGGGGCGAGGGGTGAGGGTCTGGGGATAGAGTCGGGGAATGAGGAGGGGCAAGGGGCGAGGGTCTGGGGATGGAGTCGGGGAGTGAGGAGGGGCAAGGGGCGAGGGTCTGGGGATGGAGTCGGGGAGTGAGGAGGGGCGAGGGCCTGGGGATGGAGTCGGGGAGTGAGGAGGGGCAAGGGGCGAGGGTCTGGGGATGGAGTCGGGGAGTGAGGAGGGGAGTGAGGAGGGGCGAGGACCTGGGAATGGAGTCGGGGAGTGAGGAGGGGCGAGGGCCTGGGGTTGGAGTCGGGGAGTGAGGAGGGGTGAGGGGCGAGGGATGGAGTCGGGGATTGAGGAGGGGTGAGGGGCGAGGGTCTGAGGTTGGAGTCGGGGAGTGAGGAGTGGCGAGGGGCGAGAGATGAAGTTGGGGAGTGAGGAGGGGCGAGGGGCCAGGGCCTGGGGATGGAGTCAGGGAGTGAGGAAGGGCGAGGGGTGAGGGCCTGGGGATGGAGTCCGGGAGTGAGGACGGGCGAGGGGCGAGGGTCTGGGGATGGAGTCGGTGAGTGAGGAGGGGCGAGGGGTGAGGGCCTGGGGATGGAGTCGGGGAGTGAAGAGGGGATTAAGGAGGGGCGAGCGGCGAGGGATGGAGTCAGGGAGTGAGGAGGGGTGAGGGCCTGGGGATGGAGTCAGGGAGTGAGGAGGGGAGTGAGGAGGGGAGTGAGGAGGGGAGTGAGGAGGGCCCAGGGTCTGGGGATGGAGTCGGGGAGTGAGGAGGGGCGAGGGCCTGGGGATGGAGTCGGAGAGTGAGGAGGGGAGTGAGGAGGGGCGAGGGTCTGGGGATGGAATCGGGGAGTGAGGAGGGGAGTGAGTCGGGGCGAGTGTCTGGGGATGGAGTGGGGGCGTGAGGAGGGGAGTGATGAGGGGCGAGGGTCTGGGGATGGAGTCGGGGAGTGAGGAGGGACGAGGGTCTGGGGATGGAGTGGGGGAGTGAGGAGGGGAGCGAGGAGGGGCAAGGGGCGAGGGATGGAGTCGGGGAGTGAGCAGGGGCGAGGGGCCAGAGCCTGGGGGATGGAGTCGGGGACTGAGAAGTGCCAGGGCCTGGGGATGGAGTTGGGGAGTGAGGAGGGGCAATGGGCGAGGGATGGAGTCGGGGAGTGAGGAGGGGCGAGGGGCCAGGGCCTGGGGATGGAGTCGGGGAGTGAGGAGGGGTGAGGGGTGAGGGATGGAGTCGGGGAGTGAGGAGGGGCGAGGGGCGAGGGTCTGCGGTTGGAGTCAGGGAGTGAGGAGGGGGGAGGGGCGAGTGATGAAGTTGTGGAGTGAGGAGGGGCGAGGGCCCAGGACCTGGGGATGGAGTCCGGGAGTGAGGTGGGGCGATGGGCGAGGGTCTGGGGATGGAGTCGGGGAGTGAGGAGGGGAGTGAGGAGGGGCGAGGGGTGTGGGATGGAGTCAGGGAGTGAGGAGGGGCGAGGGGCCACGGCCTGGGGATGGAGTCGGGGAGTGAGGAACGGCTAGGGCCTGGGGATGGAGTCGGGGAGTGAGGAGGGGAGTGAGGAGGGGAGTGAGGAGGGGCCAGGGTCTGGGGATGGAGTCGGAGAGTGAGGAGGGATGAGGGATGGAGTTGGGGAGGGAGGAGGGGCAAGGACCTGGGGATGGAGTTGGGGAGTGAGGAGGGGCGAGGGCTGAGGAATGGAGTCGGGGAGTGAGTCGGGAAGTGAGTCAGGGAGTGAGGAAGGGCGAGGGGTGAGGGATGGAGTTGGGGAGTGAGTCGGGGAGTGAGGAGGGGTGAGGACCTGGGGATGGAGTCGGGGAGTGAGGAGCGGCAAGGGCCTGGTGATGGTGTCGGGGAGTGAGGAGGGGCGAGGGCCAAGGGATGGAGTCGGGGAGTGAGTCAGGGAGTGAGGAGGGGTGAGGGCCGAGGGATGGAGTCGGGGAGTGAGGAGGGGCGAGGGGTGAGGGATGGAGTCGGGGAGTGAGGAGGGGCGAGGGGTGAGGGATGGAGTCGGGGAGTGAGGAGGGGCGAGGGTCTGGGGATGGAGTTGGGGAGTGAGTCGGGGAGTGAGGAGGGGTGAGGTCCTGGGGATGGAGTCGGGGAGTGAGGAGCGGCAAGGGCCTGGTGATGGTGTCGGGGAGTGAGGAGGGGCGAGGGCCGAGGGATGGAGTCGGGGAGTGAGTCGGGGAGTGAGGAGGGGTGAGGGTCGAGGGATGGAGTCGGGGAGTGAGGAGGGGCGAGGGGCGAGGGATGGAGTCGGGGAGTGAGGAGGGGTGAGGGTCTGGGGATGGAGTTGGGGAGTGAGGAGGGGCAAGGGTCTGCGGATGGAGTCGGGGAGTGAGTCGGGGAGTGAGGAGGGGTGAGATTCTGGGGATGGAGTCGGGGAGTGTGTCGGGGAGTGGTGAGGGGCGAGTGTCTGGGGATGGAGTCGGGGAGTGAGGAGGGGCGAGGGTCTGGGGATGGAGTCGGGGAGTGTGTCAGGGAGTGGTGAGGGGCGAGGGTCTGCGGATGGAGTCGGGGAGTGAGGAGGGGCGAGGGTCTGGGGCTGGAGTCGGGGAGTGTGTCGGGGAGTGGTGAGGGGCGAGGGTCTGGGGATGGAGTCAGGGAGTGAGGAGGGGTGAGGGTCTGGGGATGGAGTCGGGGAGTGAGTCGGGGAGTGGTGAGGGGCGAGGGGCAAGGGATGAAGTCGGGGAGTGAGTCGGGGAGTGGTGAGGGGTGAGGGATGGAGTCGGGGAGTGAGTTGGGGATGGAGTCGGGGAATGAGGAGGGGCAAGGGACAGAATCAGGGAGTGAGGAGGGGTGAGGACCAAGGGATGGAGTCGGGGAGTGAGGCGGGGAGTGAGGAGGGGCGAGGGCTGAGGGCTGGAGTCAGGGAGTGAGGATGGGCGAGGGCCGAGTGATGGAGTCGGGGAGTGAGGAGGGGTGAGGGTCTGGGGATGGAGTCATTGAGTGAGGAGGGGAGTGAGGAGGGTCGACGGGTGAGGGATGGAGTCCGGGAGTGAGGATGGGAGTGAGGAGGGGTGAGGGTCTGGGGATGGAGTGGGGGAGTGAGGAGGGGCGAGGGTCTGGGGATGGAGTCGGGGAGTGAGTCGGTGAGTGGTGAGGGGCGAGGGGCAAGGGATGAAGTCGGGGAGTGAGGAGGGGCGAGGGCCCAGGACCTGGGGATGGAGTCAGGGAGTGAGGAGGGGCGAGGGGTGAGGGCCTGGGGATGGAGTCGGGGAGTGAGAGGGGCCAGGGGCCAGGGCCTGGGGATGGAGTCCGGGAGTGAGGAGGGGCGATGGGCGAGGGTCTGGGGATGGAGTCGGGGAGTGAGGAGGGGAGTGAGAAGGGGCGAGGGATGGAGTCAGGGAGTGAGGAGGGGCGATGGGCCAGGGCCTGGGGATGGAGTCGGGGAGTGAGGAGGGGCTAGGGCCTGGGGATGGAGTTGGGGAGTGAGGAGGGGAGTGAGGAGGGGAGTGAGGAGGGGCCAGGGTCTGGGGATGGAGTCGGGGAGTGAGGAGGGATGAGGGATGGAGTTGGGGAGGGAGGAGGGGCAAGGACCTGGGGATGGAGTCGGGGAGTGAGGAGGGGCGAGGGTCTGGGCATGGAGTTGGGTAGTGAGGAGGGGCGAGGGCTGAGGGATGGAGTCGGGGAGTGAGTCGGGAAGTGAGTCAGGGACTGAGGAAGGGCGAGGGGTGAGGGATGGAGTTGGGGAGTGAGTCGGGGAGTGAGGAGGGGTGAGGTCCTGGGGATGGAGTCGGGGAGTGAGGAGCGGCAAGGGCCTGGTGATGGTGTCTGGGAGTGAGGAGGGGCGAGGGCCAAGGGATGGAGTCGGGGAGTGAGTCAGGGAGTGAGGAGGGGTGAGGGCCGAGGGATGGAGTCGGGGAGTGAGGAGGGGTGAGGGCCGAGGGATGGAGTCGGGGAGTGAGGAGGGGCGAGGGGTGAGGGATGGAGTCGGGGAGTGAGGAGGGGCGAGGGTCTGGGGATGGAGTTGGGGAGTGAGGAGGGGCAAGGGTCTGCGGATGGAGTCGGGGAGTGAGGAGGGGTGAGGGTCGAGGGATGGAGTCGGGGAGTGAGGAGGGGTGGGGGCCGAGGGATGGAGTCGGGGAGTGAGGAGGGGCGAGGGGCGAGGGATGGAGTCAGGGAGTGAGGAGGGGTGAGGGTCTGGGGATGGAGTTGGGGAGTGAGGAGGGGCAAGGGTCTGCGGATGGAGTCGGGGAGTGAGTCGGGGAGTGAGAAGGGGTGAGATTCTGGGGATGGAGTCGGGGAGTGTGTCGGGGAGTGGTGAGGGGCGAGTGTCTGGGGATGGAGTCGGGGAGTGAGGAGGGGCGAGGGTCTGGGGATGGAGTCGGGGAGTGTGTCAGGGAGTGGTGAGGGGCGAGGGTCTGCGGATGGAGTCGGGGAGTGAGGAGGGGCGACGGGTGAGGGATGCAGTCCGGGAGTGAGGAGGGGAGTGTGGAGGGGCGAGGTGCGAGGGATGGAGTCGGGGAGTGAGGAGGGGCGAGGGGCCAGCGCCTGGGGCTGGAGTTGGGGAGTGAGGAGGCGAGTGTGGAGGGGCAAGGGCCTGGGGATGGAGTCGGGGAGTGAGGAGGGGCGAGGGGTGAGGGTCTGGGGATGGAGTCGTGGAGTGAGGAGGGTCGAGGGGCCAGGGCCTGGTGATGGTGTCGGGGAGTGAGGATGGGCGAGGGCCGAGGGATGGAGTCGGGGAGTGAGTCGGGGAGTGAGGAAGGGTGAGGGCCGAGGGATGGAGTCAGGGAGTGAGGAGGGGTGAGGGCCGAGGGATGGAGTCGGGGAGTGAGGAGGGGCGAGGGGTGAGGGATGGAGTCGGGGAGTGAGGAGGGGCGAGGGTCTGGGGATGGAGTTGGGGAGTGAGGAGGGGCAAGGGTCTGCGGATGGAGTCGGGGAGTGAGTCGGGGTGTGAGGAGGGGAGTGAGGAGGGGTGAGATTCTGGGGATGGAGTCGGGGAGTGTGTCGGGGAGTGAGGAGGGGCGAGGGTCTGGGGATGGAGTCGGGGAGTGTGTCAGGGAGTGGTGAGGGGCGAGGGTCTGCGGATGGAGTCGGGGAGTGAGGAGGGGCGAGGGTCTGGGGCTGGAGTTGGGGAGTGTGTCGGGGAGTAGTGAGGGGCGAGGGTCTGGGGATGGAATCAGGGAGTGAGGAGGGGTGAGGGTCTGGGGATGGAGTCGGGGAGTGAGTCGGGGAGTGGTGAGGGGCGAGGGGCAAGGGATGAAGTCGGGGAGTGAGTCGGTGAGTGGTGAGGGGCGAGGGGCAAGGGATGAAGTCGGGGAGTGAGGAGGGGCGAGGGCCCAGGACCTGGGGATGGAGTCAGGGAGTGAGGAGGGGCGAGGGGTGAGGGCCTGGGGATGGAGTCGGGGAGTGAGAGGGGCCAGGGGCCAGGGCCTGGGGATGGAGTCCGGGAGTGAGGAGGGGCGATGGGCGAGGGTCTGGGGATGGAGTCGGGGAGTGAGGAGGGGAGTGAGAAGGGGCGAGGGATGGAGTCAGGGAGTGAGGAGGGGCGATGGGCCAGGGCCTGGGGATGGAGTCGGGGAGTGAGGAGGGGCTAGGGCCTGGGGATGGAGTTGGGGAGTGAGGAGGGGAGTGAGGAGGGGAGTGAGGAGGGGCCAGGGTCTGGGGATGGAGTCGGGGAGTGAGGAGGGATGAGGGATGGAGTTGGGGAGGGAGGAGGGGCAAGGACCTGGGGATGGAGTCGGGGAGTGAGGAGGGGCGAGGGTCTGGGCATGGAGTTGGGTAGTGAGGAGGGGCGAGGGCTGAGGGATGGAGTCGGGGAGTGAGTCGGGAAGTGAGTCAGGGACTGAGGAAGGGCGAGGGGTGAGGGATGGAGTTGGGGAGTGAGTCGGGGAGTGAGGAGGGGTGAGGTCCTGGGGATGGAGTCGGGGAGTGAGGAGCGGCAAGGGCCTGGTGATGGTGTCGGGGAGTGAGGAGGGGCGAGGGCCAAGGGATGGAGTCGGGGAGTGAGTCAGGGAGTGAGGAGGGGTGAGGGCCGAGGGATGGAGTCGGGGAGTGAGGAGGGGTGAGGGCCGAGGGATGGAGTCGGGGAGTGAGGAGGGGCGAGGGGTGAGGGATGGAGTCGGGGAGTGAGGAGGGGCGAGGGTCTGGGGTTGGAGTTGGGGAGTGAGGAGGGGCAAGGGTCTGCGGATGGAGTCGGGGAGTGAGGAGGGGTGAGGGTCGAGGGATGGAGTCGGGGAGTGAGGAGGGGTGGGGGCCGAGGGATGGAGTCGGGGAGTGAGGAGGGGCGAGGGGCGAGGGATGGAGTCAGGGAGTGAGGAGGGGTGAGGGTCTGGGGATGGAGTTGGGGAGTGAGGAGGGGCAAGGGTCTGCGGATGGAGTCGGGGGAGTGAGTCGGGGAGTGAGAAGGGGTGAGATTCTGGGGATGGAGTCGGGGAGTGTGTCGGGGAGTGGTGAGGGGCGAGTGTCTGGGGATGGAGTCGGGGAGTGAGGAGGGGCGAGGGTCTGGGGATGGAGTCGGGGAGTGTGTCAGGGAGTGGTGAGGGGCGAGGGTCTGCGGATGGAGTCGGGGAGTGAGGAGGGGCGACGGGTGAGGGATGCAGTCCGGGAGTGAGGAGGGGAGTGTGGAGGGGCGAGGTGCGAGGGATGGAGTCGGGGAGTGAGGAGGGGCGAGGGGCCAGCGCCTGGGGCTGGAGTTGGGGAGTGAGGAGGCGAGTGTGGAGGGGCAAGGGCCTGGGGATGGAGTCGGGGAGTGAGGAGGGGCGAGGGGTGAGGGTCTGGGGATGGAGTCGTGGAGTGAGGAGGGTCGAGGGGCCAGGGCCTGGTGATGGTGTCGGGGAGTGAGGATGGGCGAGGGCCGAGGGATGGAGTCGGGGAGTGAGTCGGGGAGTGAGGAAGGGTGAGGGCCGAGGGATGGAGTCAGGGAGTGAGGAGGGGTGAGGGCCGAGGGATGGAGTCGGGGAGTGAGGAGGGGCGAGGGGTGAGGGATGGAGTCGGGGAGTGAGGAGGGGCGAGGGTCTGGGGATGGAGTTGGGGAGTGAGGAGGGGCAAGGGTCTGCGGATGGAGTCGGGGAGTGAGTCGGGGTGTGAGGAGGGGAGTGAGGAGGGGTGAGATTCTGGGGATGGAGTCGGGGAGTGTGTCGGGGAGTGAGGAGGGGCGAGGGTCTGGGGATGGAGTCGGGGAGTGTGTCAGGGAGTGGTGAGGGGCGAGGGTCTGCGGATGGAGTCGGGGAGTGAGGAGGGCCGAGGGTCTGGGGCTGGAGTTGGGGAGTGTGTCGGGGAGTAGTGAGGGGCGAGGGTCTGGGGATGGAATCAGGGAGTGAGGAGGGGTGAGGGTCTGGGGATGGAGTCGGGGAGTGAGTCGAGGAGTGGTGAGGGGCGAGGGGCAAGGGATGAAGTCGGGGAGTGAGTCGGGGAGTGGTGAGGGGTGAGGGATGGAGTCGGGGAGTGAGTTGGGGATGGAGTCAGGGAATGAGGAGGGGCAAGGGACAGAATCAGGGAGTGAGGAGGGGTGAGGACCAAGGGATGGAGTCGGGGAGTGAGGCGGGGAGTGAGGAGGGGCGAGGGCTGAGGGATGGAGTCAGGGAGTGAGGACGGGTGAGGGCCGAGTGATGGAGTCGGGGAGTGAAGAGGGTTGAGGGTCTGGGGATGGAGTCAGTGAGTGAGGAGGGGAGTGAGGAGGGTCGACGGGTGAGGGATGGAGTCCGGCAGTGAGGATGGGAGTGAGGAGGGGTGACGGTCTGGGGATGGAGTCGGGGAGTGAGGAGGGGCGAGGGGTGAGGGTCTGGGGATAGAGTCGGGGAGTGAGGAGGGGCGAGGGCCTGGGGATGGAGTCGGGGAGTGAGGAGGGGCAAGGGGCGAGGGTCTGGGGATGGAGTCGGGGAGTGAGGAGGGGCGAGGGCCTGGGGATGGAGTCGGGGAGTGAGGAGGGGCAAGGGGCGAGGGTCTGGGGATGGAGTCGGGGAGTGAGGAGGGGAGTGAGGAGGGGCGAGGACCTGGGAATGGAGTCGGGGAGTGAGGAGGGGCGAGGGCCTGGGGTTGGAGTCGGGGAGTGAGGAGGGGCAAGGGGCCAGGGTCTGGGGATGGAGTTGGGGAGTGAGGAGGGGTGTGTGGAGGGGCAAGGGCCTGGGGATGGAGTCGGGGAGTGAGGAGGGGCGAGGGGCGAGGGATGGAGTCGGGGAGTGAGGAGGGGCGAGGGGCCAGAGCCTGGGGATGGAGTCGGGGACTGAGGAGTGGCAAGGGGCCAGGGTCTGGGGATGGAGTCGGGGAGTGAGGAGGGGTGAGGGGCGAGGGATGGAGTCGGGGATTGAGGAGGGGTGAGGGGCGAGGGTCTGAGGTTGGAGTCGGGGAGTGAGGAGTGGCAAGGGGCGAGAGATGAAGTTGGGGAGTGAGGAGGGGCGAGGGGCCAGGGCCTGGGGATGGAGTCAGGGAGTGAGGAAGGGCGAGGGGTGAGGGCCTGGGGATGGAGTCCGGGAGTGAGGACGGGCAAGGGGCGAGGGTCTGGGGATGGAGTCGGTGAGTGAGGAGGGGCGAGGGGTGAGGGCCTGGGGATGGAGTCGGGGAGTGAAGAGGGGATTAAGGAGGGGCGAGCGGCGAGGGATGGAGTCAGGGAGTGAGGAGGGGTGAGGGGCCAGGGCCTGGGGATGGAGTCCGGGAATGAGGAGGGGTGAGGGCCTGGGGATGGAGTCAGGGAGTGAGGAGGGGAGTGAGGAGGGGAGTGAGGAGGGGAGTGAGGAGGGCCCAGGGTCTGGGGATGGAGTCGGGGAGTGAGGAGGGGCGAGGGCCTGGGGATGGAGTCGGAGAGTGAGGAGGGGAGTGAGGAGGGGCGAGGGTCTGGGGATGGAATCGGGGAGTGAGGAGGGGAGTGAGTCGGGGCGAGGGTCTGGGGATGGAGTGGGGGCGTGAGGAGGGGAGTGATGAGGGGCGAGGGTCTGGGGATGGAGTCGGGGAGTGAGGAGGGACGAGGGTCTGGGGATGGAGTGGGGGAGTGAGGAGGGGAGCGAGGAGGGGCAAGGGGCGAGGGATGGAGTCGGGGAGTGAGCAGGGGCGAGGGGCCAGAGCCTGGGGGATGGAGTCGGGGACTGAGGAGGTGCCAGGGCCTGGGGATGGAGTCGGGGAGTGAGGAGGGGCAATGGGCGAGGGATGGAGTCGGGGAGTGAGGAGGGGCGAGGGGCCAGGGCCTGGGGATGGAGTCGGGGAGTGAGGAGGGGTGAGGGGTGAGGGATGGAGTCGGGGAGTGAGGAGGGGCGAGGGGCGAGGGTCTGCGGTTGGAGTCAGGGAGTGAGGAGGGGGGAGGGGCGAGTGATGAAGTTGGGGAGTGAGGAGGGGCGATGGCCCAGGACCTGGGGATGGAGTCCGGAAGTGAGGTGGGGCGATGGGCGAGGGTCTGGGGATGGAGTCGGGGAGTGAGGAGGGGAGTGAGGAGGGGCGAGGGGTGTGGGATGGAGTCAGGGAGTGAGGAGGGGCGAGGGGCCACGGCCTGGGGATGGAGTCGGGGAGTAAGGAACGGCTAGGGCCTGGGGATGGAGTCGGGGAGTGAGGAGGGGAGTGAGGAGGGGAGTGAGGAGGGGCCAGGGTCTGGGGATGGAGTCGGAGAGTGAGGAGGGATGAGGGATGGAGTTGGGGAGGGAGGAGGGGCAAGGACCTGGGGATGGAGTCGGGGAGTGAGGAGGGGCGAGGGTCTGGGCATGGAGTTGGGGAGTGAGGAGGGGCGAGGGCTGAGGAATGGAGTCGGGGAGTGAGTCGGGAAGTGAGTCAGGGAGTGAGGAAGGGCGAGGGGTGAGGGATGGAGTTGGGGAGTGAGTCGGGGAGTGAGGAGGGGTGAGGACCTGGGGATGGAGTCGGGGAGTGAGGAGCGGCAAGGGCCAAGGGATGGAGTCGGGGAGTGAGTCAGGGAGTGAGGAGGGGTGAGGGCCGAGGGATGGAGTCGGGGAGTGAGGAGGGGCGAGGGGTGAGGGATGGAGTCGGGGAGTGAGGAGGGGCGAGGGGTGAGGGATGGAGTCGGGGAGTGAGGAGGGGCGAGGGTCTGGGGATGGAGTTGGGGAGTGAGTCGGGGAGTGAGGAGGGGTGAGGTCCTGGGGATGGAGTCGGGGAGTGAGGAGCGGCAAGGGCCTGGTGATGGTGTCGGGGAGTGAGGAGGGGCGAGGGGTGAGGGATGGAGTCGGGGAGTGAGGAGGGGCGAGGGGTGAGGGATGGAGTCGGGGAGTGAGGAGGGGCGAGGGTCTGGGGATGGAGTTGGGGAGTGAGTCGGGGAGTGAGGAGGGGTGAGGTCCTGGGGATGGAGTCGGGGAGTGAGGAGCGGCAAGGGCCTGGTGATGGTGTCGGGGAGTGAGGAGGGGCGAGGGCCGAGGGATGGAGTCGGGGAGTGAGTCGGGGAGTGAGGAGGGGTGAGGGTCGAGGGATGGAGTCGGGGAGTGAGGAGGGGCGAGGGGCGAGGGATGGAGTCGGGGAGTGAGGAGGGGTGAGGGTCTGGGGATGGAGTTGGGGAGTGAGGAGGGGCAAGGGTCTGCGGATGGAGTCGGGGAGTGAGTCGGGGAGTGAGGAGGGGTGAGATTCTGGGGATGGAGTCGGGGAGTGTGTCGGGGAGTGGTGAGGGGCGAGTGTCTGGGGATGGAGTCGGGGAGTGAGGAGGGGCGAGGGTCTGGGGATGGAGTCGGGGAGTGTGTCAGGGAGTGGTGAGGGGCGAGGGTCTGCGGATGGAGTCGGGGAGTGAGGAGGGGCGAGGGTCTGGGGCTGGAGTCGGGGAGTGTGTCGGGGAGTGGTGAGGGGCGAGGGTCTGGGGATGGAGTCAGGGAGTGAGGAGGGGTGAGGGTCTGGGGATGGAGTCGGGGAGTGAGTCGGGGAGTGGTGAGGGGCGAGGGGCAAGGGATGAAGTCGGGGAGTGAGTCGGGGAGTGGTGAGGGGTGAGGGATGGAGTCGGGGAGTGAGTTGGGGATGGAGTCGGGGAATGAGGAGGGGCAAGGGACAGAATCAGGGAGTGAGGAGGGGTGAGGACCAAGGGATGGAGTCGGGGAGTGAGGCGGGGAGTGAGGAGGGGCGAGGGCTGAGGGCTGGAGTCAGGGAGTGAGGACGGGCGAGGGCCGAGTGATGGAGTCGGGGAGTGAGGAGGGGTGAGGGTCTGGGGATGGAGTCATTGAGTGAGGAGGGGAGTGAGGAGGGTCGACGGGTGAGGGATGGAGTCCGGGAGTGAGGATGGGAGTGAGGAGGGGTGAGGGTCTGGGGATGGAGTGGGGGAGTGAGGAGGGGCGAGGGTCTGGGGATGGAGTCGGGGAGTGAGTCGGTGAGTGGTGAGGGGCGAGGGGCAAGGGATGAAGTCGGGGAGTGAGGAGGGGCGAGGGCCCAGGACCTGGGGATGGAGTCAGGGAGTGAGGAGGGGCGAGGGGTGAGGGCCTGGGGATGGAGTCGGGGAGTGAGAGGGGCCAGGGGCCAGGGCCTGGGGATGGAGTCCGGGAGTGAGGAGGGGCGATGGGCGAGGGTCTGGGGATGGAGTCGGGGAGTGAGGAGGGGAGTGAGAAGGGGCGAGGGATGGAGTCAGGGAGTGAGGAGGGGCGATGGGCCAGGGCCTGGGGATGGAGTCGGGGAGTGAGGAGGGGCTAGGGCCTGGGGATGGAGTTGGGGAGTGAGGAGGGGAGTGAGGAGGGGAGTGAGGAGGGGCCAGGGTCTGGGGATGGAGTCGGGGAGTGAGGAGGGATGAGGGATGGAGTTGGGGAGGGAGGAGGGGCAAGGACCTGGGGATGGAGTCGGGGAGTGAGGAGGGGTGAGGGTCTGGGCATGGAGATGGGTAGTGAGGAGGGGCGAGGGCTGAGGGATGGAGTCGGGGAGTGAGTCGGGAAGTGAGTCAGGGACTGAGGAAGGGCGAGGGGTGAGGGATGGAGTTGGGGAGTGAGTCGGGGAGTGAGGAGGGGTGAGGTCCTGGGAATGGAGTCGGGGAGTGAGGAGCGGCAAGGGCCTGGTGATGGTGTCGGGGAGTGAGGAGGGGCGAGGGCCGAGGGATGGAGTCGGGGAGTGAGTCATGGAGTGAGGAGGGGTGAGGGCCAAGGGATGGAGTAGGGGAGTGAGGAGGGGTGAGGGCCGAGGGATGGAGTCGGGGAGTGAGGAGGGGCGAGGGGTGAGGGATGGAGTCGGGGAGTGAGGAGGGGCAAGGGTCTGGGGATGGAGTTGGGGAGTGAGGAGGGGCAAGGGTCTGCGGATGGAGTCGGGGAGTGAGTCGGGGAGTGAGGAGGGGTGAGGGCCGAGGGATGGAGTCGGGGAGTGAGGAGGGGTGGGGGCCGAGGGATGGAGTCGGGGAGTGAGGAGGGGCGAGGGGCGTGGGATGGAGTCGGGGAGTGAGGAGGGGTGAGGGTCTGGGGATGGAGTCGGGCAGTGAGTCGGGAAGTGAGGAGGGGTGACATTCTAGGGATGGAGTCGGGGAGTGTGTCGGGGAATGGTGAGGGGCGAGTGTCTGGGGATGGAGTCGGGGAGTGAGGAGGGGCGAGGGTCTGGGGATGGAGTCGGGGAGTGTGTCAGGGAGTGGTGAGGGGCGTGGGTCTGCGGATGGATTCGGGAGTGAGGAGGGGCGAGGGTCTGGGGCTGGAGTCGGGGAGTGTGTCGGGGAGTGGTGAGGGGCGAGGGTCTGGGGATGGAGTCAGGGAGTGAGGAGGGGTGAGGGTCTAGGGATGGAGTCGGGGAGTGAGTCGGGGAGTGGTGAGGGGCAAGGGGCAAGGGATGAAGTCGGGGAGTGAGTCGGGGAGTGGTGAGGGGTGAGGGATGGAGTCGGGGAGTGAGTTGGGGATGGAGTCGGGGAATGAGGAGGGGCAAGGGACAGAATTGGGGAGTGAGGAGGGGTGAGGACCAAGGGATGGAGTCGGGGAGTGAGGCGGGGAGTGAGGAGGGCCGAGGGCTGAGGGATGGAGTAAGGGAGTGAGGACGGGCGAGGGCTGAGTGATGGAGTCGGGGAGTGAGGAGGGGTGAGGGTCTGGGGATGGAGTCAGTGAGTGAGGAGGGGAGTGAGGAGGGTCGACGGGTGAGGGATGGAGTCCGGGAGTGAGGATGGGAGTGAGGAGGGGTGAGGGTCTGGGGATGGAGTCAGGGAGTGAGGAGGGGCGAGGGGTGAGGGTCTGGGGATAGAGTCGGGGAGTGAGGAGGGGCGAGGGCCTGGGGATGGAGTCGGGGAGTGAGGAGGGGCAAGGGCCGAGGGTCTGGGGATGGAGTCGGGGAGTGAGGAGGGGCGAGGGCCTGGGGATGGAGTCGGGGAGTGAGGAGGGGCAAGCGGCGAGGGTCTGGGGATGGAGTCGGGGAGTGAGGAGGGGAGTGAGGAGGGGCGAGGACCTGGAAATGGAGTCAGGGAGTGAGGAGGGGCGAGGGCCTGGGGTTGGAGTCGGGGAGTGAGGAGGGGCAAGGGGCCAGGGTCTGGGGATGGAGTTGGGGAGTGAGGAGGGGAGTGTGGAGGGGCAAGGGCCTGGGGATGGAGTCGGGGAGTGAGGAGGGGCGAGGGGCGAGGGTCTGGGGATGGAGTCGGGCAGTGAGGAGGGGCTTGGGCCTGGGGATGGAGTCGGGGAGCGAGGAGGGGCAAGGGGCGAGGGATGGAGTCGGGGAGTGAGGAGGGGCGAGGGGCCAGAGCCTGGGGATGGAGTCGGGGACTGAGGAGGGGCAAGGGGCCAGGGTCTGGGGATGGAGTCGGGGAGTGAGGAGGGGTGAGGGGCGAGGGATGGAGTCGGGGAGTGAGGAGGGGTGAGGGGCGAGGGTCTGAGGTTGGAGTCGGGGAGTGAGGAGTGGCGAGGGGCGAGAGATGAAGTTGGGGAGTGAGGAGGGGTGAGGGGCCAGGGCCTGGGGATGGAGTCAGGGAGTGAGGAGGGGCGAGGGGTGAGGGCCTGGGGATGGAGTCCGGGAGTGAGGACGGGCGAGGGGCGAGGGTCTGGGGATGGAGTTGGTGAGTGAGGAGGGGCGAGGGGCGAGGGCCTGGGGATGGAGTCGGGGAGTGAGGAGGGGATTAAGGAGGGGCGAGCGGCGAGGGATGGAGTCAGGGAGTGAGGAGGGGTGAGGGGCCAGGGCCTGGGGATGGAGTCCGGGAGTGAGGAGGGGTGAGGGCCTGGGGATGGAGTCAGGGAGTGAGGAGGGGAGTGAGGAGGGGAGTGAGGAGGGGCCAGGGTCTGGGGATGGAGTCGGGGAGTGAGGAGGGGCGAGGGCCTGGGGATGGAGTCGGAGAGTGAGGAGGGGAGTGAGGAGGGGCGAGGGTCTGGGGATGGAGTCGGGGAGTGAGGAGGGGAGTGAGTCGGGGCCAGGGTCTGGGGACGGAGTGGGGGAGTGAGGAGGGGAGGGATGAGGGGCGAGGGTCTGGGCATGGAGTCGGGGAGTGAGGAGGGACGAGGGTCTGGGGATGGAGTGGGGGAGTGAGGAGGGGAGCGAGGAGGGGCAAGGGGAGAGGGATGGAGTCGGGGAGTGAGCAGGGGCGAGGGGCCAGAGCCTGGGGATGGAGTCGGGGACTGAGGAGGTGCCAGGGCCTGGGGATGGAGTCGGGGAGTGAGGAGGGGTGAGGGGCGAGGGATGGAGTCGGGGAGTGAGGAGGGGCGAGGGGCGAGGGTCTGAGGTTGGAGTCAGGGAGTGAGGAGGGGCGAGGGGCAAGAGATGAAGTTGGGGAGTGAGGAGGGGCGAGGGACCAGGTCCTGGGGATGGAGTCCGGGAGTGAGGAGGGGCGATGGGCGAGGGTCTGGGGATGGAGTCGGGGAGTGAGGAGGGGTGTGGGATGGAGTCGGGGAGTGAGGAGGTGCGAGGGTCCAGGGCCTGGGGATGGAGTCGGGGAGTGAGGAGTGGCTAGGGCCTGGGGATGGAGTCGGGGCGTGAGGAGGGGAGTGAGGAGGGGCCAGGGTCTGTGGATGGAGTCGGGGAGTGAGGAGGGGCGAGGGCCTGGGGATGGAGTCAGGGAGTGAGGAGGGGAGTGAGGAGGGGCGAGGGTCTGGGGATGGAGTCGGGGAGTGAGGAGGGGAATGAGTTGGGGCGAGGGTCTGGGGATGGAGTGGGGGAGTGAGGAGGGGAGTGAGGAGGGGCGAGGGTCTGGGGATGAAGTCGGGGAGTGAGGAGGGGCGAAGGTCTGGGGATGGAGTGGGGGAGTGAGGAGGGGTGTGAGGAGGGGCGAGGGGCGAGGGTCTGGGGTTGGAGTCGGGGAGTGAGGTGGGGCGAGGGGCGAGGGATGAAGTTGGGGAGTGAGGAGGGGCGAGGGGCCAGGCCCTGGGGATGGAGTCAGGGAGTGAGGAGGGGCGAGGGGTGAGGGCCTGGGGATGGAGTCGGGGAGTGAGGAGGGGCGAGGGGCCAGGGCCTGGGGATGGAGTCCGGGAGTGAGGAGGGGCGATGGGCGAGGGTCTGGGGATGGAGTCGGAGAGTGAGGAGGGGAGTGAAGAGGGGCGTGGGATGGAGTCAGGGAGTAAGGAGGGGCGAGGGTCCAGGGCCTGGGGATGGAGTCGGGGAGTGAGGAGGGGCTAGGGCCTGGGGATGGAGTCGGGGAGTGAGGAGGGGAGTGAGGAGGGGAGTGAGGAGGGGCCAGGGTCCGGGGATGGAGTCGGGGAGTGAGGAGGGGCGAGGGCCTGGGGATGGAGTCAGGGAATGAGGAGTGGAGTGAGGAGGGGCGAGGGTCTGGGGATGGAGTCGGGGAGTGAGGAGGGGAATGAGTCGGGGCGAGGGTCTAGGGATGGAGTGGGGGAGTGAGGAGGGGAGTGAGGAGGGGCGAGGGTCTGGGGATGAAGTCGGGGAGTGAGGAGGGGCGAAGGTCTGGGGATGGAGTGGGGGAGTGAGGAGGGGAGTGAGGAGGGGCGAGGGTCTGGGGTTGGAGTCGGGGAGTGAGGTGGGGCGAGGGGCGAGGGATGAAGTTGGGGAGTGAGGAGGGGCGAGGGGCCAGGCCCTGGGGATGGAGTCAGGGAGTGAGGAGGGGCGAGGGGTGAGGGCCTGGGGATGGAGTCCGGGAGTGAGGAGGGGCGAGGGGCGAGTGTCTGGGGATGGAGTTGGGGAGTGAGGAGGGGAGTGAGGAGGCTGAGGGGCTAGGGATGGAGTCAGGGAGTGAGGAGGGGCGAGGGGCCAGGGCCTGGGGATGGAGTCGGGGAGTGAGGAGGGGTGAGGGCCTGGGGATGGAGTCGGGGAGTGAGGAGGGGAGTGAGGAGGGGAGTGAGGAGGGGCCAGGGCCTGGGGATGGAGTCGGGGAGTGAGGTGGGGTGTGAGTCGGGGTGAGGGTCTGGGGATGGAGTGGGGGAGTGAGGAGGGGAGTGAGGAGGGGAGTGAGGAGGGGCGAGGGTCTGGGGATGGAGTCGGGGAGTGAGGAGGGGCGAGGGTCTGGGGATGGAGTCGGGGAGTGAGGAGGGGCGAGGGTCTGGGGATGGAGTGGGGGAGTGAGGAGGGGATTGAGTCGGGGCGAGGGTCTGGCGATGGAGTGGGGGAGTGAGGAGGGGAGTGAGTTGGGGCGAGGGTCTGGGGATGGAGTGGGGGAGTGAGGAGGGGAGTGAGGAGGGGAGTGAGGAGGGGCGAGGGTCTGGGGATGGAGTCGGGGAGTGAGGAGGGGTGAGGGGCCAGGGCCTGGGGATGGAGTCGGGGAGTGGTGAGGGGCGAGGGTCTGGGGATGGAGTCAGGGATTGAGGAGGGGTGAGGGTCTGGGGATGGAGTAGGAGAGTGAGGAGGGGCGAGGGGTGAGGGTCTGGGGATGGAGTCGGGGAGTGAGTCGGGGAGTGAGGAGGGGTTAGGTTCTGGGGATGGAGTCGGGGAGTGTGTCGGGGAGTGGTGAGGGGCGAGGCTCTGGCGATGGAGTCGGGGAGTGAGGTGTGGCGAGGGTCTTGGGATGGAGTCGGGGAGTGAGTCGGGGAGTGGTGAGGGTTGAGGGTCTGGGGATGGAGTCAGGGATTGAGGAGGGGTGAGGGTCTGGGGATGGAGTCGGGGAGTGAGTCGGGGAGTGGTGAGGGGCGAGGGGAAAGGGATGAAGTCGGGGAGTGAGTCGGGGAGTGGTGAGGGGCGAGGGATGGAGTCGGGGAGTGAGTTGGGGATGGAGTCGGGGAGTGAGGAGGGGCAAGGGACAGAATCGGGGAGTGAGGAGGGTTGAGGACCAAGGGATGGGGTCAGGGAGTGAGCCGGGGAGTGAGGAGGGGCGAGGGCTGAGGGATGGAGTCGGGGAGTGAGGACGGGCGAGGGCCAAGTGATGGAGTCGGGGAGTGAGGAGGGGTGAGGGTCTGGGAATGGAGTCAGGGAGTGAGGAGGGGCGACGGGTGTGGGATGGAGTCCGGGAGTGAGTAGGGGAGTGAGGAGGGGTGAGGGTCTGGGGATGGAGTCGGGGAGTGAGGAGTGGCGAGGGGCGAGGGCCTGGGGATGGAGTGGGGGAGTGAGGAGTGGAGTGAGGAGGGGCGAGGGTCTGGGGATGGAGTCGGAGAATGAGGAGGCGAGTGAGTCGGGGTGAGGGTCTGGGGATGGAGTCGAGGAGTGAGGAGGGGCGAGGGGCTGGGGATGGAGTGGGGAAGTGAGGAGGGGAGTGATTCGGGGAGTGAGGAGGGGTGAGGGTCTGGTGATGGAGTCGGGTAGTGAGGAGGGGCGAGGGTCTGGGGATGGAGTGGGGGATTGAGGAGGGGAGTGAGTCGTGGCGAGGGTCTGGGGTTGGAGTGGGGGAGTGAGGAGGGGAGTGAGGAGGGGCGAGGGCTGAGGGGCTGAGGGCTCTGGGGCCTGTGCCTGCCCCCTCCCACTCCCTCCGAGCCCGGCTCACACAGCCCCTCACTGTCTCCCGGTGAGTCACGGGGAGGAAGCTGCCTCCTGTTCCAGTGTTGTCTTTGGGGAAGGAATGCCTCAGATCCCGAGGCCAAAGGAAAGCAGGCGGAGGGTGGGCGGGAGGAGGGGAGGGGCGGCCAGAGGGGTGGCATTGGCCAGAGGCCATTAAACTGCACAAACAGAGCAAAGGGGGCTGGGTCCAAGAGCAATCGAAGGCTGAACCTTCTCCATTTAAACCCCGCAGCTCCAGAGCTAATTTCCAGATGCTCGGAGGTCCCTGGTAAACATTCCCTTGTCTCTGGGAGCTGGGAGCAGCTTGGACCTGACCGTTTGCTCTCTCTCCCTCTCTCTCTCTTGCTCTCCGCCCAGGGCCCTCCCTCCTCGCTGAAGGCCACAACATGGCTGCCCTCGCTCGCCTAGCGACCGTCCTCGCACTGAGTGTGGCCATCCGGTCAGAGCACGGTGAGACCAGCAGCCGCAGGCCGGGGAGATGGGTGAGTCTGACCTGGGGGGGGGCGGTGTTGGCCCCCTACCCCATTCCACCTTGAGTCAGCAGCGGCCCCACCTCGCCACCCTTCCCCGTCAAGTGCGGATGTTCCTCGGACAGTGCGGTGCTCCCTCAGCGTTGACACTCCGACTGTGCGGCATGCCTTCAGCTCTGACCCTCTGACAGTGCGGTGTTCCCTCAGTGCTGACCCGCCGACAGTGCTGCACTTCCTCAGTACTGACCCTCCGACAGTGCAGCACTCCCTCAGCGCTGACTCTCCGACAGTGCGGCACTCCCTCAGCGCTGACTCTCCGACAGTGCGGCGCTCCCTCAGCACTGACCCTCCGACAGTGCGGTGTTCCCTCAGTGCTGACCCGCCGACAGTGCTGCACTTCCTCAGTACTGACCCTCCGACAGTGCGGCGCTCCCTCAGCGCTGACTCTCCGACAGTGCGGCACTCACTCAGCGCTGACTCTCCGACAGTGCGGCGCTCCCTCAGCACTGACCCTCCGACAGTGCGGCGCTCCCTCAGCGCTGACCCTCTGACAGTGCGGCACTACCTCAGTACTGAACCTCTGACAATTCGGCGCTCCCTCAGCGCTGACCCTCCGACAGTACTGCAGTCCCTCAGCACTGACACTCCGACAGTGCTGCAATCCCTCAGTACTGACCCTCCAACAGTGCAGCGCTCCCTCAGCACTGACCCTCCCAAAGTGCGGTGCTCCCTCAGCACTGACCCTCTGACAGTGCGGCGCTCCCTCAGCGCTGACCCTCCAACAGTGCTGCACTCCCTCAGTACTGACCCTCCAACAGTGCTGCACTCCCTCAGTACTGACCCTTCAACAGTGCGGAGCTCCCTCAGCACTGACACTCTGACAGTGCTGCACTCCCTCAGTACTGACCCTCCAACAGTGCGGTTCTCCCTCAGCACTGACCCTCCGACAGTGCGGCGCTCCCTCAACGCTGACCCTGCCACAGTTCGGCGCTCCCTCAGCACTGACCCTCCGACAGTGCGGCGCTTCCTCAGTACTGACCCTTCAACAGTGCGGCGCTCCCTCAGCACTGACCTTCCGACAGTGCGGCGCTCCCTCAGTACTGACCCTCCGACAGTGCAGCACTACCTCAGTACTGACCCTCTGACAATGCGGCGCTCCCTCAGCACTGACCCTCTGATAGTGTGGTGCTCCCTCAGCACCGACCCTCCGACAGTTCAGTGGTCCCTCAGCACTGACTCTCCAACAGTGCGGCTCTCCCTCAGCACTGACCCTCCGACAGTGCGGCCCTCCCTCAGCACTGACCCTCTGATAGTGCGGCGCTCCCTCAATACTGACCCTGCCACAGTGTGGCACTCCCTCAGCACTGACCCTCTGACAGTGCGGTGCTCCCTCAGCACTGACCCTCCCACAGTGCGGCTCACCCTCAGCACTGACCCTCCGACAGTGCGGCGCTCCCTCAGCACTGACCCTCCAACAGTGCGGCGCTCCCTCAGCACCGACCCTCCGACAGTGCAGTGGTCCCTCAGCACTGACTCTCCAACAGTGCGGCTCTCCCTCAGCACTGACCCTCCGACAGTGCGGCCCTCCCTCAGCACTGACCCTCTGATAGTGCGGCGCTCCCTCAATACTGACCCTGCCACAGTGTGGCGCTCCCTCAGCACCGACCCTCTGACAGTGCGGCCCTCCCTCAGCACTGACCCTCCGACAGTGCGGCGCTCCCTCAGCACTGACCCTTCCACAGTGCGGCGCACCCTCAGCACTGACCCTCCCACAGTGCGGCGCTCCCTCAGCACTGACCCTCCCACAGTGCGGCGCACCCTCAGCACTGACCCTCCGACAGTGCGGCGCTCCCTCAGCACTGACCCTCCCACAGTGTGGCACTCCCTCAGCGCTGACCCTCCCACAGTGCGGCTCTCCCTCAGCACTGACCCTCCCACTGTGTGGAGTCCAGTTGAGAAGTGGAATTGAACCAGCTTTTGTCCTTTGCTGCAAACTTGAGGTTTCGCTTTTCCTGACCCACCTTCTGACATCCAGATTGAAGGAAGAAATTCAGTGTCTGCCATGTTATGGATTTGAACTTATAATTAATTAATTAATCATCACATGGAGAAGTGTGGGTTAATTCAGGAAAGCCAGCATGGGTTTCCAACGAGAAAATCATGTTTCACCGTCTTGCTGGAGATTTTTGAACAGCTAACAGAGAGGGTTGATGAGGGTAATGAGGTGGATGTGACGTACATGGGCTTCCAAAAGGCATTCAACACTGTGCTGAACAATAGGCTTGTTTGAGAAGTTATAGCTCAGGGAATAATGGGCAGAGTAGCAACATGGATAGGGAATTGGCTGAGGGACAGGAAACAGGGAGTGGGGGTGAATGGAAGCTTCTCGGGCTGGAGGAAGGTTTGCAGTGGAGTTCCCAAGGGTTCACTGTTGGGACCCCCTACTCTCCCTGACATATATTAATGATCTGGACCATTGGCCACAATTTCAAAATCTACGGATGATTTGAAACTCGGGAGCGTTGTGAACTGTGAGGAGGAGAGTGTCAGACTTCAGAAGACATCGACAGGTTGGGGGCATGGGCAGACAAGTGGCAGATGAAGTTCAATGCAGAGATGTGTGAGTGGTTCATTTTGGTAAGAAGAGTGTGGAGACAATATAAAATAAAGGGTACAATTCTAAAGGAGGTGCAGGAGCAGAGGGAGCTGGGGGTGTATGTGAATAAATCATTGAAGGTGGCAGGACATGTTGAGAGAGCGGGTAATACAGCATCCAGTATCCTGGGCTTTATTAATAGGGGCAAAGAGTACAAGAGCAAGGAGGTTATGTTAAACCTGTACAAAACACTGGTTCAGCCCCAACTGGAGTATTGTGTCCAGTTCTGGGCACCGCACTTTAGGAAGGATGTGAAGGTGTTAGAGAGAGAGAGAGAGAGAAAGTGAGAGAGAGAGAGTGAGAAACAGAGAGAGAGAGTGAGAGAGAGAGTGAGAGAGAGTGAGAGAGAGTGAGAGAGAGAGAGTGAGAGAGAGTGAGAGAGAGAGTGAAAGTGAGAGAGAGAGAGACAGAGAGAGAGAGAGAGAGAGAGAGGAAAAGATTCACGGGAACGGTTCCAGGGATGAGGGACTTCAGTTCCCTGGATGGATTGGAGAAGTTGGGACTGTTCTCCTTGGAGAAGAGAAGGTCGAGAGGAGATTTGATGGAGGGTGTTCAAAATCACGAAGGGGGGGGGGGTCTGGGACAGAGTGGACAGGGAGAAACTGTTCCCATTGGCGGGAGGATCGAGAACCAGAGGGACGCGGATTTAAGACGATCGGTAAAAGCAGCGACGGAGACGCGAGGAGAAACTTTTTCACGCAGCGAGTGGTTAGGATCTGGAACGCGCTGCCTGAGAGTGTGGGGGAGGGGGAGGCAGGGTCAATTGAGGCTTCCCAAAGGGGGGGAATTGGATCATTATCTGAAGGGGAAAAATCTGTGGGGTGAGGGGAAGAGGGCGGGGGGGGAGAGGGGGACTGGGTGAGTTGCATATTTGGAGAGCCAGTGTGGACACGATGGGCCGAACAGCTGATTGGGCTGTAATAATTCCCCATTTCTGGAATCCAGGGTATGTAGTTGTGCATAACCGCGAGACCACATAACACCACAAGTGAACACATTGCACGGTTGACTACCTGCTCCACTAACATTGGAATTCTGTCTCTTTTATTTCACAGAGAATTAGACGTGAAACAGATATGAGTGGAAAGGTAAGGACTGTTACATCTCTCCCACACAGGCTTTGAACTGAGAGAGCGCAGACGTTAGCTTCCACAGGGCCCTCCGTGACCTCACGACCTTGCGAAGGACTGCACGGTCAGTATGCGACATTATACCAATCCCTCGTCGCTGGTGCAAGGGGGTGCCAAGGGTCAAAGGTTGCCAGAGGGTGTCAAAGGAATGGCTTGCGGACCATGACAGTGCCAGGCTATAGAGGAACCGTGCACGTTCCTAAGAGCAGCGAGTCCAGAGTTCCCTATCTCGCCTGGTCTGTCACAGAAACGGCCACAGAAGGACAAATGTCTCTGGACAGGGAGGGGGAGGGTCGCTTCGGGAAATGCCAGAGCAGGTCAGCAGAGGGCACCTAAACCACACTAACACCAAGACCCATGTGCAGAAAGTTTAATCCATATCTAACACCGTGCTGTACCTGTCCTGGGAGTGTTTGATGGGGACGGTGTAGAGGGAGATTTACTCTGTATCTAACCCCGTGCTGTACCTGTCCTGGGAGTGTTTGATGGGGACAGTGTAGAGGGAGCTTTACTCTGTATCTAACCCCATGCTGTACCTGCGCTGGGAGTGTTTGATGGGGACAGTGTAGAGGGAGATTTACTCTGTATCTAACCCCGTGCTGTACCTGTGCTGGGAGTGTTTGATGGGGACAGTGTAGAGGGAGCTTTACTCTGTATCTAACCCCATGCTGTCCTGGGAGTGTTTGATGGGGACGGTGTAGAAGGAGCTTTACCCTGTATCTAACTCCATGCTGTACCTGTCCTGGGAGAGTTTGATGGGGACGGTGTAGAGGGAGCTTTACCCTGTATCTAACTCCATGCTGTACCTGTCCTGGGAGTGTTTGATGGGGACAGTGTAGAGGGAGCTTCACTCTGTATCTAACCCCGTGCTGTACCTGTCCTGGGAGTGTTTGATGGGGACAGTGTAGAGGGAGCTTTACTCTGTATCTAACCCCGTGCTGTACCTGTCCTGGGAGTGTTTGATGGGGACGGTGTAGAGGGAGCTTTACTCTGTATCTAACCCCGTGCTGTCCTGGGAGTGTTTGATGGGGACAGTGTAGAGGGAGCTTTACTCTGTATCTAACCCCGTGCTGTACCTGTCCTGGGAGTGTTTGATGTGGACGGTGTAGAGGGAGCTTTACTCTGTATCTAACCCCGTGCTGTACCTGTCCTGGGAGTGTTTGATGGGGACGGTGTAGAGGGAGATTTACTCTGTATCTAACCCCGTGCTGTACCTGTCCTGGGAGTGTTTGATGGGGACAGTGTAGAGGGAGCTTTACTCTGTATCTAACCCCGTGCTGTACCTGTCCTGGGAGTGTTTGATGGGGATGGTGTAGAGGGAGCTTTACTCTGTATCTAACCCCGTGCTGTACCTGTCCTGGGAGTGTTTGATGGGGACGGTGTAGAGGGAGCTTTACTCTGTATCTAACTCCATGCTGTCCTGGGAGTGAGAGTCTGGTCAGTTTGCTGAAATTGAGAAAGTGTTCAGTTGGGGTTCCATTCCATGCTGGGAATTGACTCAACTTCGGCAAACTGCAACCTCACCTAGAGTGAGAACAGTGAGCCTATGTATTTGTGCCAAGCCTGTATCTATGAACCGTTATATGGACATAGCCCAGGGGAGTTGCATTGAGGTATTCTCCAGCATATGATCCACTTAACACTGAGTAAAACGAAGCCGGGAATTCGTTGCAAAACATGTAATGATGAGGGCCCCATGGTTCCTTCAGCATGATGTACACCCCACTGCAGGGGCTGAATGTGAGGAATCTGACCATCTCACAGGGTCAGGACAGTACTGTGGGAGAGCCGTACTGTCGGAGGGTCAGTGCTGTGGGAGCGCCGCGCTGTCCGTGGGTCAGTGCTGAGGGGGCGCCTCACTGTGGGAGGGTTAGTGCTGAGGGAGAGCCGCACTGTGGGAGGGTCAACGCTGAGGGAGCGCCGCACTGTCGGAGGGTCAGTGCTGAGAGAGCGCCGCACTGTCGGTGGGTCAGTGCTGAGAGAGCGCCGCACTGTCGGAGGGTTAGTGCTGAGGGAGCGCCGCACTGTTGGTGGGTCAGTGCTGAGGGAGCGCCGCACTGTCGGAGGGTCGGTGCTGAGGGAGCGCCGCACTGTCGGAGGGTCAGTGCTGAGGGAGCGCCGCACTGTCGGTGGGTCAGCGCTGAGGGAGCGCCGCACTGTGGGAGGGTCAGTGCTGAGAGAGCGCTGCACTGTCGGAGGGTTAGTGCTGAGGGAGCGCCGCACTGTCGGTGGGTCAGTGCTGAGGGAGCGCCGCACTGTCGGAGGGTCGGTGCTGAGGGAGCGCCGCACTGTCGGAGGGTCAGTGCTGAGGGAGCGCCGCACTGTCGAAGGGTCAGCGCTGAGGGAGCGCCGCACTGTGGGAGTGTCAGCGCTGAGAGAGTGTAGCACTGTCAGAGGGTCAGCGCTGAGGGAACACCGCGAGGTCGGAGGGTCAGCGCTGAGGGAGTGTAGCACTGTCGGAGGGTCAGCGCTGAGGGAGCGCCGCACTCTGGTTGTCATTGATAAGAGGTTGCATTTTTAAGGCATCCTTATCTTTTATTCCTGTTGTGGGACATTTCATTAAAAAGTTATTTATCTTCTGAATTTCCACTCACACAAAACACTTTCACCCTCCAGCCGGTGATCACTGACTTTCTGATAAAGTCCACGGTAATCTCCAGATACGCGCTGACCACAGTGCAGAGTGCGGTCCACAATCCTGGCTCAGAAGCCCGGGAGGCTGTCTTCGACATGGAACTTCCACACGAAGCCTTCATCTCCAACTTCACCCTGTAAGTGAAGGGGCTTCGATTCCTCATCACATCCACATCACCAAGGAACTGGCAGGGGGAGAGGGGTTACTGAGTGACGGTGTGAGGGAGCTGGATTAACATCAGTAGAGATACAGTCAGTAACACAGGGCGCTGGGGGGAGAGGGGTTACTGAGTGACAGTGTGAGGGAGCTGGATTAACATCAGTGGAGATACAGTCAGTAACACAGGGCACTGGGGGGAGAGGGGTTACTGTGTGACAGTGTGAGGGAGCTGGATTAACATCAGTAGAGATACAGTCAGTAACACAGGGCGCTGGGGGGAGAGGGGTTACTGAGTGACGGTGTGAGGGAGCTGGATTAACACCAGTAGAGATACAGTCAGTAACACAGGGCGCTGGGGGGAGAGGGGTTACTGAGTGACAGTGTGAGGGAGCTGGATTAACATCAGTAGAGATACAGTCAGTAACACAGGGCGCTGGGGGTAGAGGGGTTACTGACTGACAGTGTGAGGGAGCTGGATTAACATCAGTAGAGATACAGTCAGTAACACAGGGCGCTGGGGGGAGAGGGGTTACTGAGTGACAGTGTGAGGGAGCTGGATTAACATCAGTGGAGATACAGTCAGTAACACAGGGCACTGGGGGGAGAGGGGTTACTGTGTGACAGTGTGAGGGAGCTGGATTAACATCAGTAGAGATACAGTCAGTAACACAGGGCGCTGGGGGGAGAGGGGTTACTGAGTGACGGTGTGAGGGAGCTGGATTAACACCAGTAGAGATACAGTCAGTAACACAGGGCGCTGGGGGGAGAGGGGTTACTGAGTGACAGTGTGAGGGAGCTGGATTAACATCAGTAGAGATACAGTCAGTAACACAGGGCGCTGGGGGTAGAGGGGTTACTGACTGACAGTGTGAGGGAGCTGGATTAACATCAGTAGAGATACGGTCGGTAGCACATGGCACTGGGGGGAGAGGGGTTACTGAGTGACAGTGTGAGGGAGCTGGATTAACATCAGTAGAGATACAGTCAGTAACACAGGGCACTGGGGGGAGAGGGGTTACTGAGTGACAGTGAGAGGGAGCTGGATTAACATCGGTAGAGATACAGTCAGTAACACAGGGTGCTGGGGGGAGAGGGGTTACTGAGTGACAGTGTGAGGGAGCTGGATTAACATCAGTAGAGATACAGTCGGTAGCACATGGCGCTGGGGGGGAGAGGGGTTACTGAGTGACAGTGTGAGGGAGCTGGATTAACATCAGTAGAGATACAGTCAGTAACACAGGGTGCTGGGGGGAGAGGGGTTACTGAGTGACTGTGTGGGGGAGCTGGATTAACATCAGTAGAGATACAGTCAGTAACAGAGGTTGCTGGGGGAAGAGGGGTTACTGAGTGACAGTGTGAGGGAGCTGGTTTAACATCAGTAGAGATACAGTCAGTAACACAGGGCGCTGGGGGGAGAGGTGTTACTGAGTGACAGTGTGAGGGAGCTGGATTAACATCAGTAGAGATACAGTCAGTAACACAGGGCGCTGGAGGGAGAGGGGTTACTGAGTGACAGTGTGAGGGAGCTGGATTAACATCAGTAGAGATACAGTCAGTAACACAGGGCACTGGGGGAGAGGGGTTACTGAGTGACAGTGTGAGGGAGCTGGATTAACAACAGTAGAGATACAGTCAGTAACACAGGGCGCTGGGGGAGAGGGGTTACTGAGTGACAGTGTGAGGGAGCTGGATTAACATCAGTAGAGATACAGTCAGTAACACAGGGCGCTGGGGGAGAGGGGTTACTGAGTGACAGTGAGAGGGAGCTGGATTAACATCAGTAGAGATACAGTCAGTAACACAGGGCGCTGGGGGAGAGGGGTTACTGAGTGACGGTGTGAGGGAGCTGGATTAACATCAGTAGAGATACAGTCAGTAACACAGGGCACTGGGGGGAAAGGGGTTACTGAGTGACAGTGTGAGGGAGCTGGATTAACATCAGTAGAGATACAGTCAGTTCCCTCGGATTCACCTTATATTAATTCTCCATCTCTCTCTCTCTCCCTCTGTCCCTCGCCCCTGGCCCACCCTGTGTCAGGACGATCGACGGGAAGGTCTATGTGGCGGAGGTAAAGGAGAAGGAGGTAGCCCGACGTGTCTACGATGCTGCGCGAGCGAGGGGACACACAGCGGCTCATCTGGCCACCAGGTAACCGGCACCTGGGCAGAGGGGCATCCATCGCGTAGGCCCCCCTCCCTCACCCCCAGGGCAGCCCAGCCATTTGCCCCCCCCCTCCCCACCGCACGGGCTCTCTGCAAGGGGCGGGCCACTTTCACGTGGGAAACCCAGCCCCCTGTTTTTCGCACAGCACGAGCCCACCAAGGAGCAAGTTGAGACTGGACCTGGGTCACCTCGTTTCCCACTGCAGGCTGGGTAAGGAACAAACCATCATGGCCACAGGGTACGGGGGAGAACTCACCCACACTCCCCCCACCCCACCTCCACCGCTCACTGTCGACCCCTCCCAACATCCCCCACCCCCACCACTCACTGCCGTTCCCCCCCAAAACATCCCCCACCCCCACCGCTCACTGTCGACTCCCCCCAACATCCCCCACCCCCACCACTCACTGCCGTTCCCCCCCAAAACATCCCCCACCCCCACCACTCACTGCCCCCCAAACACCCCCCACCCCCACCGCTCACTGCTAACCCCCCCACCCATCATCCCCCACCCCCACCGCTCACTGCCAATCCCCCTCAACATCCCCCACCCCCACCGCTCACTGCCCCCCCCAAACACCCCCCACCCCCACCGCTCACTGCTAACGCCCCCACCCATCATCCCCCACCCTCACCGCTCACTGTCGACCCCCCCCAACATCCTCCACCCCCACCGCTCACTGCTAACCCCCCCACCCATCATCCCCCACCCTCACCGCTCACTGTCGACCCCCTCCAACATCCCCCACCCCCACCGCTCACTGCTGACCCCCCCAAACATTCCCCACCCCCACCACTCAATGCTGACCCCCCTAAACACTCCCCACCCCCACCGCTCACTGCTAACCCACCCACCCATCATCCCCCACCCTCACCGCTCACTGCCAATCCCCCTCAACACCCCCCACCCCCACCGCTCACTGCTAACCCACCCACCCATCATCCCCCACCCTCACCGCTCACTGCCAATCCCCCTCAACACCCCCCACCCCCACCGCTCACTGCTAACCCACCCACCCATCATCCCCCACCCTCACCGCTCACTGCCAATCCCCCTCAACATCCCCCACCCCCACCGCTCACTGCCCCCCCCCAAACACCCCCCACCCCCACCGATCACTGCTAACCCCCCCACCCAACATCCCCCACCCCCACCGCTCACTGCCCCCCCCCAAACACCCCCCACCCCCACCGATCACTGCTAACCCCCCCACCCATCATCCCCCACCCTCACCGCTCACTGCCCCCCCCAAACACCCCCCACCCCCACCACTCACTGCTGCCCCCCCCCCCCCCCCCCACCCCCCCAACATCCCCCAGCTCTTCTCTCAATTGCAGCCGTGGGATCTTTTACATCCACCTGAGAGGGCAGACTGGTCCTCAGGTTTACCGTCTCCCTGTCAAACACAGCACCTCCAACAGTGCGGCGCTCCCTCAGCGCCGACCCTCCGACAGTGCGGCTCTCCCTCAGCACCAACCCTCCGACAGTGCGGCTCTCCCTCAGCACTGACCCTCCTACAGTGCTGCGCTCCCTCAGCACTGACCCTCCTACAGTGCGGCTCTCCCTCAGTACTGACCCTCCGCCAGTGCGGCGCTCCCTCAGCACTGACCCTCCCACAGTATGGCCCTCCCTCAGCACTGACCCTCCGACACTGCGGCGCTCCCTCAGCACTGATCCTCCGACAGTGAGGCTCTCCCTCGGCACTGACCCTCCGACAGTGTGGTGCTCCCTCAGCACTGACCCTCCGAAAGTGCAGCGCTCCCTCAGCACTGATCCTCCGAAAGTGCAGCGCTCCCTCAGCACTGACACTCCGACAGTGCGGCGCTCCCTCAGCACTGACACTCCGACAGTGTGGCACTCCCTCAGCACTGACTCTCCGACTGTCCCGCACTCCCTCAGCACTGACCCTCCGACAGTCCCACACTCCCTCAGCACTGACCCTCCGACAGTGCGGTGCTCCCTCAACACTGACCCTCCCACAGCGCAGCGCTCCCTCAGCACTGACCTCCGACAGTGCGGCGCTCCCTCAGCACTGACCCTCCGACAGTGCGGTGCTCCCTCAGCACTGACCTTCCGACAGTGCAGCGCTCTCTCAGCATTGACCCTCCGACAGCACGGTTCTCCCTCAGCACTGACCCTCCGACAGTGCGGCCCCCCCTCAGCACTGAACGTCCAACAGTGCGGTGCTGCCTCAGCACTGACCCTCCAACAGTGTGGAGATCCCTCAGAACTGACCATCTGACCATCAACTCCACTGTCCTGTCCTTCCCCCATCACCCTCGACTCCCCCCTCATCGATCAGAAATCTGCCTCACTCGGCCTTGAATATATTCAGTGACCCGGCCCCCGCTGCTCTCTGTGAGGGGGGTGGGGGAGAGAGAATTCCAGACAGACCACCTTCTGAGTAGAAATTCCTCTTCATCTCCATCTTCAATGGGAGACCCCTGATTCTGAAACTGTACCCCCCCCTCCCCTCGTTCTACATCCTCCCCCCCCCACGAGGCGGGGTAACATCCCCTCAACATCCATCCTGTCAAACCCCCTCCCCTCAGAATCTGACATGTTTCAATAAGATCGCCTCTCATTCTTCTAAACTCCAATGGGTAGAGGCCCCAACCTGCTCAACCTTTCCCCATCAGACAAACCCCCTTCGTCCCAGGAATCAGTCAAGTGAACCTTCTCTGAACGGCTTCCGACGCGAGTCTGTCCCTCCTTAAGTAAGGAGACCAGAACTGTCCACAGTGCCCCAGGAGCGGCCTCACCAACGCCCTGCCCAGTTGTAGCAAAACTTCCCCACTTTTATACTCCATCCCTCCCTGGCAATAAAGGACAACTTTCCATTTGGCTTCCCAATCACTCGCTGCATCCACACACTGACTTTTTGTGCTTCATGTACCAGGACACCCACATCCCTCTGCTCCGCAGTGTCCTGCAGTCTCTCTCCCCATTTCAATAATATCCTGCTTTTCTATTCTTCCTGCCAAAGTGGATAAGTTCACATTTTCCCATGTTACACTCCAACTGCCAAATGTTTGCCCACTCACTTAACCCCTCGATAACCCTTTTCAAACTCTTTGTATCCTCCTCACAACTTACTCTCCTACCTAGCTTTGTATCATCCACAAATTTGGGTCCAACACAGTGAGTCCCTTTCCCCAAGTCACTCATATAGATTGTAAATAGCTCAGGCCCCAGCACTGACCCAGTGCTCCACTAGATACTGTTTGCCAACCCAAAAATGACCCATTTTTTCTCACTCTGCTTCCTGTTATTTAGCCCTCTATCCATGCTAATAGGCCATTCCTGATATCATGAACTCTTATCTTGCACGGTAACCTTATCAAATTCGTTTGGAAATCTAAATGCACCACATCCTCTGGTTCCCCTTTATGAACCCGGCTTGGTGCATCCTCAAAGAGCTCGAATAAATCTGTCAAACGCAATTTCCCTTTCACAAAACCATGGTGACTCTGCCTGATTGTATTATGATTTTCGAAATGTCCTGCTTCCAACGCCCTAATTTTTCCAGTGACAGATGTTTGATTAACTGGCTTATGGTTTCCCCCTTTCTGTCTCCCTCCTTTCTGGATTAATGGAATTATGGACTCATAAACTCATAGATGTTTACAGCACAGAAGGAGGCCATTCAGCCCATCGTGTCCACACTGGTCAACAAAGATCTGACTCCGCTAATCCCATTGTCCCATTCTTGGCCCGTAACCCTGGAGGCTACAGCAACACAAGTGAATATCTAAATACTTCTTAAATGTTACCAGAGTTTCTGACTCCACCACTCTTTCAGGGAGCAAGTTCCAGACTCCCACCACCCTCTGGGTGAAAAAAATCTCTCAACTCCCCTTCTTAGCTCTCTACCTCTTACCTTCAACCTCTGCCCCCTGGTTATTGACCCCTCTACTCATGCCTTCCTCTCCACCCTATCTATGCCCCTGATAATCTTACATGCCTCTATCAGGTCCCCTCTCAACCTTTGCTGCTCCAAGGAAAACAGCCCCGGGCCTATCCAACCTTTCCTCATAGCTCAGACCCTCCGGCCCAGGCACCCTCCCGGTAAATCTCCTCTCCAGCGCGGTCACGTCCTTCCCATAATGTGGGTGGCCAGAACTGCACCCGGTACTCCAGTTGTGGCCTAACCAGCATTTTATACAGCTCCCCCCCCACCCCCACAACCCCCCACCCCGCCACCTCGCTCTTGTATTCTACGCCTCGGCCTCACAAAGGCAAGAGTTCGGGAAGATGACAACCAAGGCCTATCGTCGATCGATTCCGGCCACTTTCTTCGAAGGTGCAGGATCCGCAGGCCCGAGGGACTGGTCAGCCTTTGGCTTGCATGGCCAGAGTGGGTGTGGGTGCTAAAGCTGGACCAGGGGCCCAATTGTCGGCCATTTTTGAGGCCCGTCCAGCCTTGCGCCTTCAGGGATCTCAGCGGAAGCAGTCCACCGGCGCCAGCGGCCATCCCGGCGTCCGCCCTCTCCTCATCCCCCCTCACCCTACCCACCCCAGCAGCGCCGACCCTTTCCCCTAGGCACCTGTTAATTGACCAGCTGGCGTGGAGTGGCAGCCAGAGGGCCAATCGCGCGCTCCCAACGAGCGCCGAGTTCAGGCCCGTTGGACTCCCAGGTTCCTTTTCGCCAGTGACTACGATCGTTTGAAGTTCCTCCCCCCACCCCCGGGTACTCTGTGCATCTTCTACTGCACGGAAAGGTATAAAATAATTGTTCGTAGCCTCTGTCACCTCTTCAATTCCACCCCGTCTCCAGCCCCCCCTCCCGTTAATTCCCCAGACTCACCCTCCAAGGCGTTAATTCCCAATAATTGTACGTTGAGAGTCCGAAGCCAGCCCGCACCTTGAAACAGGCTCATACAAAGAACAAAGCAAAGTCACTGGCTCTCCCAGTTGGTCCCAGACACCCAGGCTTGCACCGTTTCAACGTCTCCATAAACCTTCCTCAATTATGCTTCATTACCAAGTCAAAATCATGCGTCTGATTGCAACACAAGTTCAACAATTAACAGGAGGGACCAATGTTCACTTTAGCTACTCTCCTCCTTTGTATATACTGGCAGAAGCTTTTACGGTGTTTTCATATTTACTGCCAACTTCCTCATGTACTCCAATTTCACCCTCTCTCATTGTCTTCCCTTGCTGGTTTAAGATGTTCCCAATTGCCTGGAATACCATCAAACTTTGCAGCTTTGTGCATCCTTCCTCTCAATTTGATACCATCCTTAATTACCTGGGCCATCCTTCTTGCCGAGTCTTTCTTCCTCAATTGAATATGTCTTTGTTAAGAGCTATGAAATATCTCCTTGAACGTCTACCACTGCGTTTTGGCTGTCTTACCTTTTAACCTCTTTTCCCAGTCCACTTAAGCCAACTCTGCCCTCGGGCCCTTGTAATTGACTTTATTTCAGTTTAAGACACTGGTCTGAGACCCAAATTTCTCACCCTCAAACTGAATGCGAAATCCTGTTATGTTATGATCACTCTTACATAGAGGCTCCTTTACTATGTCACTAATTAATCCAGTCTCATTACACAACACCAGGTCTAAAATAGCCCGTTTCCTGATTGGTTACAGAACGTATTGCTCCAAGAAACTTCCCTGAGCACGCTCCATGAACTCATCCTTCCGGCCACTTTTGGCAATTTGGTTCATCAAATCTATATGAAGGTTAAAATCTTCCACAATTATTGCTGTTCCTTTCTTATAAGCCTCCGTTATTTCTTGATTTATGCTGTGTCCTACAGTGTAGCAACTGTCAGGTTGTAGAGACCAATCCCACCAGTGATTTCCTCCCTTAGCTTTTTCTTATTGATTCAGCACCTTGATCTTCTGAACCAAGATCATTTCTCACTCCTGTACTGACCTCATCCTTTATTAACAGAGCCACCCCACCTCCTTTCTCCCTGTCCTTCCAAAATCTCAAAATACCCTTGAATATGCCTTTTGGAAACCCAAATACACCACATTCACTGGTTCTCCTTTATCCACCCTGCTTGCGACACCCTTGATGACCTTTAGTGAATTTGAGTGTTGCCGAGGGAAGGAGCCGGTCTGCGGGTGTTCGGCGCCCGGTGACAGTGGGGGGGGGCGCGGGTGCTGAGGCAGGGTGGACTGGACTGAAACCTGCCATCCACCGCAGGGGCCGCGAGATGGAGAAGTTCCAGGTGGCGGTCAACGTGGAGGCCGGGGGCCACGCCGACTTCACGCTGAGCTACGAGGAGCTGCTGCCGCGGAGGCTGGGCCACTACGAGCTGGCGCTCAGCGTCCGGCCCCAGCAGGTGGTGCGCAACCTGACCGTCGAGGTGGTCATCGCCGAGCGGGACCGGCATCGAGTACGTTGAGGTGCTGCCCCTCCGGACCAGCGAGCTGCTGGACAACAGGCTGAAAGGTGAGAAGGAGGGGGTACGGGGCCGAGGGGAGGGGCGGAGGTTGGGGGTACACGGCAGAGGGGGGAGGTTGCAGGCGGGGGATTGGCAGGGAAGACTTAACCACTTGACCTTTGAGCCACCTTCACTTTGAGGCCTTGGGCCTCCTGCCGATAGGCCTGAGCAGGCCGCGTTGGCGGAGGTCGAGAGGGCCATCGCCCCGATTATATTTTCTTCATGAGTCGCTCCTCCACCATCCCCTCCCCAACCCAACCCACCCTGTTCCCCTGCCCCTGACAGACGTTACTCAGGACGAGCCTCTGGTAGGCCTCTTCGCCTCCCTCGCAAGTGGGTCTGACTGGAGGCTGCGCCACGCAGGTTCAGAGTGGGCTCTACCCTAAAATGGCCGTCAGGGTTCCTTGTCGGTGTTGGCAGACGCCCCCTTCCCCGGCCTCCATGTCGAAAAATACACGGGAACAGAAGGAGGCCCATTCAGCCCCTCTCGAGCCTGTTACACAGCAACAGGAGGAGGCCATTCAGCCCCTCTCGAGCCTGTTACACAGGGACAAGAGGAGGCCATTCAGCCCCTCTCGAGCCTGTTACACAGCAACAGGAGGAGGCCATTCAGCCCCTCTTGGGCCTGTTACACAGGAACAGGAGGAAGCCCATTCAGCCCCCCTCTCGAGCCTGTTACACAGGAACAGGAGGAAGCCCATTCAGCCCCTCTCGAGCCTGCTACACAGGAACAAGGAGGCCATTCAGCCCCTCTTGAGCCTGTTACACAGGAACAAGAGGAGGCCATTCAGTCCCTCTCAAGCCTGTTACACAGGAACAAGAGGAGGCCATTCAGTCCCTCTCGAGCCTGTTACACAGGAACAGGAGGAGGCCCATCCAGCCCCTCTCAAGCCTGTTACACAGGAACAGGAGAAGGCTCTCTTGGTGGGGGGGTGTCGGGCGGTGGGAGGCGGTCTGGGCGGATATCGCCTCCCTGGTTGGGGATGAGGGCAGGCCGACTCTTGCTGGATGCAACCTGACGCTCTTCCGTCCCTCTCTCCAGGAACGCAGGACGTCCTGAAGTCCACCTCGGTGGAGCGGACCACGACCTGTGCCCGGGTCTGCTTCACCCCGAGCCCTGAGCAGCAGGCCCTGTACTCCAGCCAAGGTATCCAAGGAGACTTTGTGGTCCGTTACGCTGTCCAAATGACCGATCTCATCGGGGACATACAGGTCAGTGGCGGGGGGGGGGGGGAATGTGAGTGGTGGGAAGGGGAGGAGGAGGAGGCTGAGGGAGGAGGAGGGGTGGGGGAGGTTGAGGGAAGCTGGCGGAGTATGCGGAGAAAGGGAGCCGAGCCGCAATTTATTTCGTCAGACTCTGATCATGTTGATGCTCACAGTGAATAGGCCAGAACACAGAGACAGGAGGAGGCCATTCAGCCCCTCTCGAGCCTGTTACACAGGAGCAGGAGGAGGCCATTCAGCCCCTCGCGAGCCTGTTACACAGAAACAGGAGGAGGCCATTCAGCCCCTCTAGAGGCTGTTACACAGGAACAGGAGGAGGCCATTCAGCCCCTCTCAAGCCTGTTACACAGGAGCAGGAGGAGGCCCATTCAGCCCCTCTCGAGCCTGTTACACAGAGACAGGAGGAGGCCCATTCAGCCCCCCTCTCGAGCCTGTTACACAGGAACAGGAGGAGGCAATACAGCCCCTCTCGAGCCTGTTACACAGAGACAGGAGGAGGCCCATTCAGCCCCCCTCTCGAGCCTGTTACACAGGAACAGGAGGAGGCCATTCAGCCCCTCTCAAGCCTGTTACACAGGAACAGGAGGAGGCCCATTCAGCCCCTCTCGAGACTGATACACAGGAACAGGAGGAGGCCATTCAGACCCTCTCGAGCCTGTTACACAGAACAGGAGGAGGCCATTCAGACCCTCTCGAGCCTGTTACACAGGAACAGGAGGAGGCCATTCAGACCCTCTTGACCCTGTTACACAGGAACAGGAGGAGGCCATTCAGCCCCTCCTGAAGCCTGTTACACCACCTTCTTCTCAAGGGGCAATAAATGGTGGTCTAGACAACATTGTCCACACCCCATGAATGAATTTTTAAAAAATGTGTGTCTAGGTGTGCATGTGTGTCTGGGTGTCTATGTGTGTCTTTGGGGGTATGTCTGTGCATCTGTGTGTGTACGTATGTGTTTCTGTGTGTGTATATGTGTCTTTCTGTATGTGCATTTCAGTGTGTCTGTGTGTGCGCTTCTGGGTCTAGGTGTGTCAGTGTGTGTGTGTGTGTGTATTTCTGGGGGTCTATGTGAGTGTTTGTGTATTTCTGTGGGTGTGTATGTGCGCGTGTATATGTATGTGTGTCTATGTGAGTGTATGTGTGTGCGTGTGTATGCGTGAGTGTGTGTGTATTTCTGCATTAGCATGTCTACATTCCTTAGTTTTAGGACTGTCCACAGTTACAACAGCCCCACCTGATTGCACAGCCTGTGCCCCCACTCTCTCTCTCTCCGCCAAGACTCGCTGACTGAATTGTGCAGGAGGGAACGCGGGGACAGATCGAGAAGGACAGAGCCTGGACAAGTGGGGGGAGCGGGGTGTGGAATGGGGCAAACAGGATGCGGACAGGCGGAGTGTGGGGGTGTGTATGTCGGGGTGGAGGCCAGTTGAGCTGCCTAACTCTGGCAAACCGCTGGGATGAAAGAGCCTATTGTGGCAGCAAAAGGTTGCAGGTTGTTTTTGGCAAGCGGTTCACGGCTTTGAAGCTGACCCAGCTTCCCCTGCCTTCGCTCGCAGGCTGAGCATCCTGTTTTTCCAACACACTACGAGCCCAGTGCACAATCGGCATTTGTAGCCGGACCTGTCCGCACCCCACGCGCACAACCAGGCCCCTTTCCAAGCTCCACAGTTCAACCAAGATTCAAAGGGAACAGCCCTTACCTTCGAAGAAAAGAAACAGGGTCTCTGTGAGGTTAAATCTGGAAGAGCAGCGCTTGGCTCTATGCGGACAGGGCCTCTGAGAAGGGAGAGCAGTGTGGCATCACTAGAAGGGAAGTGCGTCACGTGGTCCAGTCTTGCTTCCACTCGTGAGCAGAACACAGCGCGCACAGCTTTGCAGCTGGTGTGGTCAGGTTTTCCATTGACGGTCATGTGCTCAGTCTCAACAAATGAACCCAGAATATGCTTACCCAATCACCTGGGAGTAATTGGTGCATTTATATCAGCATGAATATGTGACATGGCAGCAGCGGTTAGATACCAGCACAGCAGCCAGATTCAGTACAGGTGTGACATAGTGAACAGCCTTAGGTCATGCTACACAGTATAAGATAATAAAAAGAGGCTAGGGACACCTCAGCAAGGACAGACTGGCCTTTGCAGAGGTCGCTGCACACATTGATCAATAAAAGCTGCACCTCCAGCAGTGAGGAGCTCCCGCAGCGCTGACCCTTCGACAGTGCGACACTCACTCAGCACTGACCCTCTGACAGTGCAGCGCTCCCTCAGCACTGACCCTCCAACAGTGCAGCACTCCCTCAGCACTGACCCTCCGACAGTGCGGTGCTCCCTCAGCACTGACTGACAGTGCGGCGCTCCCTCAGTGCTGACACCAGTGAGGAGTGTCGGGCATGGATCCCTGGAGCGTGAGTATGTGGACTGGAGTCTCGAATGTGTGACATTCCACTTGAGAGGCGAGAATGAGACCCATTGAACGATGAATGTGGACGCTAATTTTTTCACCAGTTCTTGTGTAAAAGGCCATCGATTAAGACTCTCCCTCTCTCCACAGACCTACAATGGCTATTTTGTTCACTACTTCGCTCCAACCACTTTACCTGTTGTATCCAAGAGCGTGGTCTTTGTCATTGATATCAGTACATCGATGATCGGAACAAAGATCAGACAGGTACGTCTGCAAAGTATTTCAACTCACATCAACCTGCATTTATATAGCACCTTTCACCTCATAAACCATCTGCAGGTCGCTTCACGAGAGTGACTAGTGAGGCACCGCAGGGCTCGGTGTTGGGATCCCAGCTATTCATGATATATATGAATGATTTAGACGAGGGAACTAAATGTAATATCTCCAAATTTGCAGCTGACACAAAGCTGGGTGGGAGGGTGAACTGTAAGGAGGATGCAGAGATGCTTCAGTGTAATTTGGACAAGCTGAGTGAGTGGGTAAATGTATGGCAGATGCAGTATAATGTGGATAAATGTGATGTTATCCACTTTGGTAGCAAAACCAGGAATGCAGATTATCTGAATGGCTGTAAATTGAGAGAGGGGAATGTGCAACGAGACCTGGGTGTCCTCTTACACCAGTCGCTGAAGGTAAGCATGCAGGTGCAACAGGTGGTAAAGAAGGCAAATGGTTTGTTGGCCTTCATAACCGGAGGATTTGAGTACAGGAGCAGGGATGTCTTGCTGCAATTGTACAGGGCCTTGGTGAGACCACACCTGGAATATTGTGTGCAGTTTTGGTCTCCTTATCTGAGGAAGGATGTTCTTGCTATAGAGGGAGTGCAGCGAAGGTTTACCCTGATTCCTGAGATGGCGGGACTGACATAGGAGGAGAAATTGAGTCGGTTGGGATTATATTCGCTGGAGTTCAGAAGAATGAGGGGGGAATCTCAGAAATTCTATAAAATTCTAACAGGACTAGACAGGGTAGATGCAGGAAGGATGTTCCCAGTGGTGGGGGAGTCCAGAACCAGGGGGCACAGTCTGAGGATATGGGGTAGACCATTTAAGACTGAGATGAGGAGAAATTTCTTCACCCAGAGTGGTGAGTCTGTGGAATTCGCTACCACAGGAAGTAGTTGAGACCAAAATATTGTGTGTTTTCAAGGAGTTCTATACAGCTCTTGGGGCGAAAGGGGTCAAAGTGTATGGGGAGAAAGCAGAGAGCAGGATATTGAGTTGGATGATCAGCCATGATCATAATGAATGGCGGAGCAGCTCAAAGGGCCGAATGGCCTCCTCCTGCTCCTAGTTTCTATGTATCAGACAGAACTTGACCTGGAGCCACACGCAGAGATATTAAGGCCAGGTGACCAAAGGGTCAGTCAAACAGGTCGGTTTTTAAGGAGCGGCTTAAAGGAGAGAGAGAGAGACAGAGTGAGGGAGAGATAGAGGGAGACAGAGAGAGAGAGAGAGAGGAGGAGAGGTTTAGGGAGGGAATTCCAGAGCTCAGCCACCCCCCCGCCCCAGGCAGCTGAAGGCACGGCCACCAATGGTGGAGCAATGGGAATCGGAGGATGCTCGAGAGGCCACAATTGGAGCAGCGCAGAGATCTCGGAGGGTTGTAGGAGGTGACAGAGATAGGGAGGGGTGTAGGGGCTGGAGGAGGTTATAGAGATAGGGAGGGGTGATGGGGCTGGAGGAGGTTACAGAGATAGGGAGTGTTGTAGGGGCTGGAGGTGGTTACAGAGATAGGGAGGGGTGTAGGGGCTGGAGGAGGTTATAGAGATAGGGAGGGGTGTAGGGGCTGGAGGAGGTTACAGAGATAGGGAGGGTTGTAGGGGCTGGAGGAAGTTACAGAGATAGGGAGGGTTGTAGGGGCTGGAGAAGGTTACAGAGATAGGGAGGGGTGTAGGGGCTGGAGGAGGTTACAGAGATAGGGAGGGGTGTAGGGGGCTGGAGAAGGTTACAGAGATAGGGAGGAGTGTAGGGGGCTGGAGGAGGTTACAGAGATAGGGAGGGGTGTAGGGGCTGGAGGAGGTTACAGAGATAGGGAGGGGGTTGGGGCTGGAGGAGGTTACAGAGATAGGGAGGGGTGTAGGGGGCTGGAGGAGGTTACAGAGATAGGGAGGGGTGTAGGAGGTTGGAGAAGGTTAGAGAAATAGGGAGGGTTGTAGGGGCTGGAGGAAGTTACAGAGATAGGGAGCGTTGTAGGGGCTGGAGGAGGTTACAGAGTTAGGGAGGGGTGTAGGGGCTGGAGAAGGTTACAGAGATAGGGAGGGGTGTAGAGGCTGGAGGAGGTTACAGAAATAGGGAGGGGTGTATGGGGTTGGAGAAGGTTACAGAGATAGGGAGGAGTGTAGGGGGCTGGAGGAGGTTACAGAGATAGGGAGGGGTGTAGGGGCTGGAGGAGGTTACAGAGATAGGGAGGGGGTTGGGGCTGGAGGAGGTTACAGAGATAGGGAGGGGTGTAGGGGCTGGAGAAGGTTACAGAGATAGGGAGGGGTGTAGGGGCTGGAGGAAGTTACAGAGATAGGGAGGGGTGTAGGGGCTGGAGGAGGTTACAGAGATAGGGAGGGGTGTAGGGGCTGGAGGAGGTTACAGAGATAGGGAGGGGTGTAGGGGCTGGAGGAGGTTACAGAGATAGGGAGGGGTGTAGGTGCTGGGGGAGGTTACAGAGATAGGGAGGGAGTTTGCGTTTGGGGAGGAACATTTTTTCTGGCATTGGACTTCCAATGGAACTTGCTTTTCAGACAAAGGAAGCGATGAACACCATCCTGAGTGACCTTCGACCCGATGACGATTTTAACATTATCACCTTCTCAGACATCATTGAGGTGTGGAAGGTGAACCAGTCTATACAAGCCACCAAACAGAACGTGCAGAAGGCCAAGAAATACATCAACATGATTGTGCCCTCCGGGTGTAAGTGGACACAGTCCCCCTCATTTCACTGAGGGATTTCTCAGTTCAGAGTATGTGACAAACTGTCTCTCTCTGTCCGTTACTATTTCTCATCTTTCTCTCGGTCTGTCTCTCTCTGTCCATTATTCTCTCTCTTCTCTGTCTCTGTCCCTCTGTCCACGTTTATCTCTCTTCTCTTTCTCTCTGTACATTAGTATCTCTCTTCCCGCTCTCTGTCTCTCTTTCTCTGTCTGCTAGAATCTCTCTCCTCTCTCTCTCTCTGTCCGTTATTATCTCTCTTCTCTCTCTCTGTTAGTTTCCTTCTTCTCTCTATCTGTCTATCTCTCTCTCTGCTTCCGTTGGTATCTCTTTTCTCTTTCTCCGTCTGTATCTTTCTTTGTCTGTTGGTATCTCTCATCTCTCTCTCTGTCTCTCTCTCTGTCCATCAGTGTCTTGCTTCTCTCTGTCTGTCTCTTTCTCCGATTATCAGTATCTCTTTTCTCTCTATCTCTCTCCCCATCTTTCCGTTAATTTCTCTCTTCAGTCTCTCTGTCTCTCCCTTTGTGTCCGTTAATATCTCTCTGTACGTTGATATCTCTTCCCACTCTGTCTCTCTTTCTCTGTCTGCTAGAATCTCTCTTCTCTCTCTCTGTCCATTATCCCTCCTCTCTCTCACTCTCTATCCATTAGTATCTCTCTTCTCTCTCTGTCTGTTTCTCTCTGTCAGTTTCTCTCTTCTCTCTATCTCTCTCTCTCTGCTTCCGTTGGTATCTCTCTTCTCTTTCTCCGTCTGAATCTTTCTTTGTCTGTTGGTATCTCTCATCTCTCTCCGCCCATCAGTGTCTCGCTTCTGTCTCTTTCTCTATTAATATCTCTTCGCGCTCTCTGTCTGTCTCTCTCTCTGTCCATTAGTATCTCTCTTCTCTTTCTCTGTCTGTCTGTTAGTATCTCTCCTCTCTCTCTCGCTGTCTCTCTCTCTGTCCGTCAGTGTCTCGCTTCTTTGTCTGTCTCTTTGCTGGTGTCTCTGTGTCTCTCCCTCTGCCTCTGTCTCTCTCTCTCCCTCTGTCTTTCTCTCTCTTTGTGTCTCTCTTTGCCTCTATGTCTCTCTTTGCCTCTATGTCTCTCTTTGCCTCTATGTCTCTCTTTGCCTCTATGTCTCTCTTTGCCTCTATGTCTCTCTTTGCCTCTATGTCTCTCTTTGCCTCTATGTCTCTCTTTGCCTCTATGTCTCTCTTTGCCTCTATGTCTCTCTTTGCCTTTCACTCTGTCACTTTCTTTATCTGTCTCTCTCTCTCTCCCTCTGTCTCTCTCTTTCCCTCTCTCTGTCCATTAATATCTCTCTTCTCTGTCAGTCTCTTTGTTAGTATCTCTCATCTCTCTTGTTGTCTCTGTCCGTCAGTATCTCGCTTCTTTCTGTCTGTCTCTTTGTCCATTAGTATCTCTTTGTTTCTCTCTCTCTCTCTCTCTGCCTCTCACTTTCTGTCTATCTCTCTCTCTATGTCTCTCTTTGCCTTTCACTCTGTCACTTTCTTTATCTGTCTCTCTCTCCCTGTCTTTTTCTCTCTCTCTCTGTCTTTTTTTATCTCTCTCTCTGTCTATCTGTCTCTCCCTCTCTCTTTCCCTCTTTCTCTTTCTTTCCTCCCGGTTTTCCTGCCTCACTCCGTCTGCGCCCCCCCCCCACCTTTACCCTCCCTCCCTGGCACTAACGTTCGGCACCTGTTTCCCCCCACCCTCCCCATCCCCACCCCCCCCAACCCTCCCCACCCTCCCCATCCCCACCCCCCCCCACCACCCTCCCCATCCCCACACCACCCTCCCCACCCCCAACCCCCCCCACCCCCCACCACCACCCTCCCCACCCCCAACCCCCCCCACCCCCCACCACCACCCTCCCCACCCCCAACCCCCCCCACCCCCCACCACCACCCTCCCCACCCCCAACCCCCCCCACCCCCCACCACCACCCTCCCCACCCCCAACCCCCACCACCCCCCCACCCCCAACCCCCCCCACCCCCAACCCCCCCCACCCCCCCACCACCACCCTCCCCACCCCCAACCCCCACCACCCCCCACCACCACCCTCCCCACCCCCCACCACCACCCTCCCCACCCCCCACCACCACCACCCCCCACCACCACCCTCCCCACCCCCCACCACCACCCTCCCCACCCCCAACCCCCACCACCCCCCACCACCACCCTCCCCACCCCCAACCCCCACCACCCCACCCTCCCCACCCCCCTCCCCAACCCCCCACAGGGACCGACATCAACGGGGCTCTGCTGGCGGCAGCCCAGCTTTTCCACCGAGACGGCCAGGCCGGGGGCGGAGAGGCCGGGACCAAGGTGCCGCTGATCATCTTCCTGACCGACGGGGAGCCGACCTCCGGGGTCACCTCAGGCAGCGCCATCATCGGCCACGCCAGGCAGGCGCTGGGGGGCTCCGTGTCCCTCTTCTGCTTGGGCTTCGGCGACGACGCGGACTTCCCCTTGCTGCAGCGGCTGGCGCTGGGCCACCGCGGCGTGGCCCGGCGCATCTACGAGGACGCGGGACGCCAGCCTGCAGCTCAAGGGCTTCTACGACGAGGTGGCCAGCCCCCTGCTCGTCGACGTGCGGCTCGACTACCCCGGCAACCGGGTGGAGGACGTGACCCGGGCCCTGTTCCCCGCCTTCTTCAACGGGTCGGAGCTGGTGGTGGCCGGGAGGCTGAGGGGCCCGCCGGGCCCGGGCCGGGGCCTCCGGGTGCGCCTGCAGGCCTCAGGCTCCGCCGAGGCCCTGGAGCTGGAGAACGAGGTGCGGCTCAACCAGACGGGGCCCGGCCGGCGGTGCCCGCAGGCGGCGGAGGGGGCCGAGGGCTTCGTCCAGAGGCTCTGGGCCTACCACACCGTCCGGGGCCTGCTGCGGGCCCGGCTGCACACCGACGACGGGGAGGGCCGCAGGCGGCTGAAGGACAAGGCCGTCGCCCTGGCGCTCAAGTACAACTTCGTCACCCCGCTGACCTCGCTGCTGGTCGTCAGGCCCGACGCGGGGGCGGGGCCGACCCCGACCCTGACCCTGACCCCGGCCCTGACCCTGACCCCGGCCCTGACCCCGACCTCGACCCCGACCTCGGCCCAGAGCCCCGCCCCGTCGCCCGCCGCCCTCGGCACGTCGCTCCCGCCGCCCCCGCCGCCGCCGACGACGACGACGACCACCGAGCCCGCGCCGCGGGACCCGAGGATGCTGCAGGCCGCCAGTAAGTAGCGCATGCGCGTGCGCACGCGCGCCCGCGGCAACCGCCGTGGTGTGGTGTCAGCAGAGGGGGCGTTGCCAAAGGTTGTGGCGGCAATGGGGGAGGGGGGGGGGGGAAGTGGGGGCAGGGGGGGGGGGAGGGGTGGTGGGGGGGGTAGGTGGGTGGGGGGGGTGGGCGGGGTTAAGAGGGGGGCGGGGAAGAGGGGAGGCGGGTGGGGGGTCTAGGAGGAGGGGTGGGGGGAGGGGGGGAGGAGGGGGGCGGGGCGGGGGAGTAGGAGGAGGGGTGGGGGGAGGGGCGGGGGAGTAGGAGGAGGGGTGGGGGGAGGGGGGAGGGGCGGGGGAGTAGGAGGAGGGAGGGGAGGGGAGGGGCGGGGGAGTAGGAGGAGGGAGGGGGAGGGGAGGGGCGGGGGAGTAGGAGGAGGGGTGGGGGCAGGGGGCGGGGGAGTAGGAGGAGGGGTGGGGGGAGGGGGGCAGGGGAGTAGGAGGAGGGGTGAGGGGAGGGGTGGGGGGAGGGGGGTGGGGGAGTAGGAGGAGGGAGGGGGAGGGGCGGGGGAGTAGGAGGAGGGAGGGGGAGGGGCGGCGGAGTAGGAGGAGGGGTGGGGGAGGGGGGAGTGGGGGGAGTAGGAGGAGGGGTGGGGGAGGGGGGAGGGGCGGGGGAATAGGAGGAGGGGTGGGGGGAGGGTGGTGATGGTGGGGTGGGGGGGAGGGCGGGATGGGGGGGGAGGGTGGGGTGGGGGGGGGCGGGGGAGTGGGGGGGGAGGGTGGGGTAGGAGGGGTGGGGGCGGGGGAGTGGGGGCAGGGGAGTGGGGGGGAGGGGAGGGGAGTGGGGGGGCGGGGGGGGCAGGAGGGGTGGGGGGCGGAGGAGGGGGGGCTGGGGAGGGGGGGCGAGGTCGTGGGGGGCGGGCGAGGGGGGGCTGGGGAGGGGGCGAGGTGGTGGGGGGTGGGGCAGTCGGGAGGGGAGGGGGTGGGGACGGGGGGTGGAGGGGGGGAGGGAGGGGTAGGGAGGGGGGAGGAGGGGGAGGGGGGGCGGAGGGAGGGAGGGGTAAGGAGGGGGGGGGGAGGGGGGGGCGGAGGGATGGAGGGGTAGGGAGGGAGGGGGGAGGAGGGGGTAGGGAGGGTGAAGGGGGGGTTGGGGTGGGGAGGTGGGTGTTGGGTTGGGTTGGGGTAGGGAGGGGGTGAGGGTTAGGGGGGTGTGGGTGGGGGTAGGAGGGGGGTGTGGGTGGGGGTATGACGGGGGGATGTGGTGGGGGGGCAGAGGAAGCCATATTGTCAGTGGATTGGCATTCCAGAGACCCAGGATATTGCTCCCGGGGTCTAGGTTTCGAATCCCGCCACAGCTGATGGTCCAATTCAATAAATTGATCACCATGAAAACCATGAGAGAAAACTAAACCCCATCTGGCTCACGAATGAGGAGGGAAACCTGCCGTCCTTACCCAGTCTGGCCCACGTGTGGCTCCAGACCCCCCGCAGCCTTAAAAATGCGTCGTTCCCCCCCCCCTACTCCCCACCCGAAGCGGCCTAGCCAGCCTCCAGGGGGCAATTGGGGATGGGCAACGCGTCTTGGCCCAGCCAGTGACGCCCACATCCCAGCAACGAGTGTAAGATGGAAACCTCTGTTCCACACAACCACCGTGGGCACAAGGCCCACAAACGCTTTGCACCCCCCCACCCCTCACCCGTGCTGTCGTCCACAGCCTGGCCAATCTCCCGGCGGTCAGAGTGGGCAATATGATCAAAGCTGAGTCCGTCACCATGGGAGCCACCTTGTCCTAGGTCCAGCTAGCCCATGCCGAAAGGTCAGAGAGGTCCCCGCATTCGGGATATCACCCTGTTAGGCACCTTGACTCACAGGGGACAGGGTCCTCCAGTAGACGGGGCGAGGGGAGTACATCTCAGTTCCATGGGCCTCACCGCCTCCCAGATCGCTACAGAGGAATTTTTTTTTATATTCTTACACGGGATGTGGGGGTCGCTGGCCGGGCCTAGCAGTTGATGCCCATCCGTAATTGCCCCCTTGAGAAAGTGGTGGGTGAGCCGCCTTCTTGAGCCGCTGCAGTCCCCATGCGGTGTAGCTACACCCACCGTGCTGTTAGGGAGGGAGTTCCAGGATTTTGTCCCTGTGTGGTGTAGGTACACCCACCGTGCTGTTAGGGAGGGAGTTCCAGGATTTTGACCCGTGTGGTGTAGGTACACCCACCGTGCTGTTAGGGAGGGAGTTCCAGGATTTTGTCCCATGTGGTGTAGGTACACCCACCGTGCTGTTAGGGAGTTCCAGGATTTTGACCCGTGTGATGTAGGTACACCCACCGTGCTGTTAGGGAGGGAGTTCCAGGATTTTGTCTGTGTGGTGTAGGTACACCCACCGTGCTGTTAGGGAGGGAGTTCCAGGATTTTGTCCCGTGTGGTGTAGGTACACCCACCGTGCTGTTAGGGAGGGAGTTCCAGGATTTTGTCCCGTGTGGTGTAGGTACACCCACCGTGCTGTTAGGGAGGGAGTTCCAGGATTTTGACCCAGCGACAGTGAAGGAACGGCCGATATATTTCCAAGTCGGGATGGTGAGGGGCTCGGAGGGGAACTTGCAGCTGGTGGGGTTCCCCATGTGTCTGCTGCCCTTGTCCTTCTAGGTGGTAGAGGTGGTGGGTTTGGGCGGCGCTGTCGAAGGAGCCTTGGCGAGTTGCTGCAGTGCATCTTGTAGATGGTACACACACTGCTGCCCCTGTGCGTCGGTGGTGGAGGGAGTGAATGTTTGTGGAGGGGGTGTTGATCAAGCGAGGTTGCTTTGTCCTGGATGGGTGTCGAGCTTCTCGAGTGTTGTGGGAGCTGCACTCATCCAGGCAAGTGGGGAGTATCCCATCACACTCCTGACTTGTGCCTTGTAGATGGGGGACAGGCTTTGGGGAGTCAGGAGGTGAGTTACTCACCGCAGGATTCCCAGCATCTGAGGGAGGGTGGCGGGGACTCTGAGGGAGGGCAGGGACTCTGAGGGAGGGCGGCGGGGACTCTGAGGGAGGGCGCGTACTCTGAGGGAGGGCGGCGCAGACTCTGAGGGAGGGTGGCGCGGACTCAGGGAGGGCGGGGACTCTGAGGGAGGGCGCAGACTCTGAGGGAGGGCGGCGGGGACTCTGAGGGAGGGCGGTGCGGACTCTGAGGGAGGGCGGGGACTCTGAGGGAGTGCGGCGAGGACGCTGAGGGAGGGCGCAGACTCTGATGGAGGGCGGCGGGGACTCTGAGGGAGAGCGCAGACTCTGAGGGAGGGCGGCGGGGACTCTGAGGGAGGGCGGGGACTCTGAGGGGAGGGCGGTGCAGACTCTGAGGGAGGGCGGGGACTCTGAGGGGGAGGGCGGCGGGGACTCTGAGGGGAGGGCGGCGGGGACTCTGAGGGGAGGGCGCGGACTCTGGGAGGGCGGGGACTCTGAGGGAGGGTGGGGACTCTGAGGGAGGGCGCAGACTCTGAGGAGGGCGCAGACTCTGAGGGAGGGTGGTGCGGACTCTGAAGGAGGGTGGGGACTCTGAGGGAGGGCGCTGACTCTGAGGGTGGGCGGGGGACTCTGAGGGAGGGCGGCGGGGCCTCTGAGGGAGGGCGGGGACTCTGAGGGAGGACGAGGACTCTGAGGGTGGGCGGGGACTCTGAAGGGAGGGCGGCGCGGACTCTGAGGGAGGGCGACGGGGACTCTGAGGGAGGGCGACGGGGACTCTGAGGGAGGGCGGCGCGGACTCTGAGGGAGGGCGGCGGGGACTCTGAGGGAGGGCGGGTCTCTGAGGAAGGGCGGTGCGGACTCTGAGGGAGGGCGGCGAGGACTCTGAGGGGAGGGCGGCGGGGACTCTGAGGGAGGGCGGGGACTCTGAGGGTGGACGACGAGGACTCTGAGGGAGGGTGAGGACTCTGAGGGAGGGCGGCGGGGACTCTGAGGGGTGGACGACGAGGACTCTGAGGGAGGGCGGTGAGGACTCTGAGGGGAGGGCGGCGGGGGACTCTGAGGGAGGGCGGCAGGGCCTCTGAGGGAGGGCGGGGACTCTGAGGGAGGACGAGGACTGTGAGGGTGGGCGGGGGACTCTGAGGGAGGGCGGCAGGATCTCTGAGGGGGTAACGTAAGGTCTCGAAACATTGACTCTGTCTCTCCACCGTTGCCACCAGACCTGCTGAGTTTGTCCAGCGTTTCCTGTGGTTTAATCCTTCCCCGATACGTACACCCAGACCTTTCTGGGATCATCCTGTGTAAATTTCCACACCCTCTCCAGTGCCTCGATACCCTTTTCATAACATAGCGGCCAGGACCACCCACAGCGCGGCCTAACCCAGGCTCAGTCCAGATTCAGCGTAACGTCCGTACTTGTCAATTCTAGATCTTGGCCGACCTGAATGTTAACCCCACCTACCCCACCTCGCAACCCTTAAACCACCCCCTTCACCCAACCAAAATCTACTGATCGCAGGTTTTACATTTCCAATTGACCCGCCAACCCCCCCCCCCCCCCACCCCCACAGCCTCAGCAGCTCCGTTTGGGGAGGGGGTGGGTGGGGTGCGGGGGGAGAGTTCCAGATTCCCACTCCCCCCTCGCTGTGACGAATTGCTGCCTGACATCAACCAATGAACAGCCGGGGCTCTCAGTTTAAGGTTCTGCCCCCCCCCTCGTTCTAGGCCCCCAGCCCCTCCACCCCACCCCACCCTACCACCACCCCCCGCACCCCCAACGACCAGCGGAAATAGTTTTCTATCCACCCAATCGAACCTCTCATCCTTTTAAACACCTTGATCAGAATCCCCCCCCCACCAACTACCGTCATCTTTGACACTCGAGGGAGTACAAGCCCCACCTCGGAAGTTAACCCTTTCAGCCCCGGGAATTGTCCAGGGGACCTCTCCGAGTCTGATATATTCCCCCTCCCCTGAGGCGCGAGACCCCAGAGTTGAAAAGGGTACTTGCTAGCCTGATATAACTGACCCTAAAATGCACCCTCATGCACCCCAGCTCCCTTTGGGTTAAAGGTCAACCTGTTGAGTCATATTTTCGTCCCTGTCTGCTTAGCTTTTTCGAGAGTTCTGCACTCAGAATCTCCAATCCCTCGCTCTGCTCCTTCAGGATCCCAGACCACCACCCCCCCCCCCCGACCCCCACCGACCCCCACCACCCTGTTTCTGTAAATACTCTCTCTGATCCACCTTCCCTGGCTCCAAAGTGGACATTTCCCCTCCATTTCCCCCGCTTACTCACTCTCTCGATGTTCCTCTTCCAATTGGGACTGTGTTTTTATGCCTCGGGGATACGCAGAGATGATACACCTGCTTCTGTGTGTGCAGCAGTTTTACTCAATGCTTTAAAACGTGCGCTCTCTGACCCTTACACAGCTTGCACAAGAACACACGAAACAGGAGCAGGAGGAGACCGTTCAGCCCATCTATCCTGCTACATCATTCAATACGATCATGGCTGATCTTGAGCTTCAACTCCACTTTCCTGCCCATTCTCTCTCGATTCCCAGCGAGACCAAATATCTGTCCGTCCCAGCCTTAAATGTCTTCAACGATGGAGTGTCCACCACCCTCTCAGGGAGAGAATCCCAAAGAGTCACAACCCTTCGAGTGAAGACATTTCTCCTCATCTCAGTCTGAAATGATTGGCCCCCTTATCCTGAGACTGTGCCCCCCTCCCCACCCCGTGTTTTAGACACCGCCCCCCCACCGAGCAGGAGAAACAATCTCTCCGCGCCCACCTTGTCAAACCCAGTTCAGAATCTTGTCCGTCTCAATGCGATCGCCTCTCATTCTGCTAAACCCAAGAGAACATTGGCCCAATTCACTCAGCCTCTCATCGTAGGACAACCAACCCCCGCCCATCCCAGGGACCAATCGAGTCAACCTTCGCTGTACCGGCTCCGATACGAGTCTATCCTTAAGTGCGGAGACCAAAACTCCGCACAGTATTGCAGAGGTGGTCTCGCCAAAAGCCCGTACGATTGTAGCAAGACTTCTTTATTCCTGTACTCCAATCCCCTTGTGAGAGAGGCCAACAAGCCTCTCCCACCCATTTCTTCATGGAAGTCTTTGATGATTACGGTGTAAAGTTCAAGCCTCTGTACAGATCCCTGGGTTTGCCGGGCCTAGTTCCAGCGGCAGGGAGGTCAGCAGCCAGGGAGACACAGATTGAAAAGCATCGGAAAAGGAATCAGAGGGGCGAAGAGCAAAGATTTTTTTTAAACGCTCTTGAGATGTTGTGAGTTAGGCAGCACAGAACTTAATCAGGCACGGTGGGTTGAATGACCTCCCTCTGTGCAATAGTTTGCTTCCAATTCCATGCCTTTTCATTTTTGTTAACAGTCTGTCATGTGGAACTTTGTCCAAAGCCTTCTGCAACTAACATCCACCCAACCCTCGGGTGGTGACAGATGGCTGCCTCTAAAGTAGGTCAATTTGATGTTTTTTTCACATGTATATGTAACATCAGTGGTTTGAACATTCATTATTGTTTTATTGCCAACAGAGATAACTGTACGATCAAGACCAGACCCTAAATATTACGGTAAGTAAGCGTGAGTAAAGTGTGCTAGTGGTAAGTCAACTCAACAATCAGTTATGAGTCTTAGAGCTCTCAATACTGGGAATAAACCAACAAAGGCCACTGCGTCCCTGAAGGCAATGGGGAGAGTCTGCGACTGTACAAAGATGTAACATTCCCCTATGACTGTATCTAACGTCGTGCTGTACCTGTCCTGGGAGTGTTTGATGGGGAGAGTGTAGAGAGAGCTTTACTCTGTATCTAACCCCGTGCTGTACCTGTCCTGGGAGTGTTTGATGGGGACGGTGTAGAGGGAGCTTTACTCAGATCTAACCCAGTGTGGTACCTGTCCTGGGAGTGTTTGATGGGGACGGTGTAGAGGGAGCTTTACTCTGTATCTAACCCCATGCTGTACCTGTCCTGGGAGTGTTTGATGGGGACGGTGTAGAGGGAGCTTTACTCTGTATCTAACCCCATGCTGTACCTGTCCTGGGAGTGTTTGATGGGGACAATGTAGAGGGAGCTTTACTCAGTATCTAACCCCGTGCTGTACCTGTCCTGGGAGTGTTTGATGGGGATAGTGAAGAGGGAGCTTTGCTCTGTATCTAACCCTGTGCTGTACCTGTCCTGGGAGGGTTTGTTTGATGGGGAGGGTGAAAAGGGAGCTTTACTTTGTATCTCACCCCGTGCTGTACCTGTCCTGGGAGTGTTTGACAGGGAGGCTGTAGATGGAGCTATACTCTGTATCTAACCCCATCCTCAGGGAAAGGGGTCTCCCATTGAAGACGGAGATGAGGGAGGAATTTTTTCTCTCAGAGGGTGGTCAGCCTGTGGAATTCTCTCCCCCCAGAGAGCAGCGGGGGCCGGTCACTTAATGTAATGAAGGCCGAGCGAGACAGATTTCTGATGGACGAGGGGGTCGAGGGTTTTTGGGGGTGGATGGGTGGGGGAGGAGACAAACAGGAAAGTGGAGTCGAGGCCACTATCGGATCAGTTGTGATCTTATTGAACAGATCAGCAGACTCGAGGGGCCGAATGGCCTACTGCAGCCCCCCAACTTCTTGCGTTCTTATTCTATTATATGTGATCTGGAACAAGCTGCCTGAAAGGGTGGTCAAAGCAGATTGAGCAGTGACTTTCAGAACAGAATTGGACCATTGTACTGAAGGGGCTATGAGAAAGTGCAGGGGGAGCTGGGACATGGAATTAAGTGAATAGCTCTCCCAAGGGGCCAGTGCAGCCAAGATGGGGTGAATTAACTCATTCTGCCCGACAATTTGCCGACAATTCATTTTGGTTAACAGCCTCTCATGTGGAACTTTGTCAAAAGCCTTCTGGAATTTCATCCAACTAACATCCACACAACACTAGGGTGATGATAGATGGCCAGGCCTAACATGATTCAATTTGATGGTTTTTCATAGGTCAATGTAACCTCTGGAGACTCTCAGTATTCGTATGTTCATTATTGTCTCATACCCAACAGATCAACCTTTACCAGTAGATGAAGCCTCTGATTATTATGGTAACAAAATGTAGATGGAGCTTTACTGTGTATCTAAGCCCATGCTGTACCTGTCCTGGGAGTGTTTGATGGGGACAGTATAGAGGGAGCTTTACTCTGTATCTAACCCCATGCTGTACCTGTGCTGGGAGTGTTTGATGGGGACGGTGTAGAGGGAGCTTAACAATGTATCTAACCCCATGCTGTACCTGTCCTGGGAGTGTTTGATGGGAACAGTGTAGAGGGAGCTTTACTCTGTATCTAAACCCGTGCTGTACCTGTCCTGTGAGTGTTTGATCGGAACGGTGGAGAGGGAGATATACTCTGTATCTAACCACGTGCTGTACATGTCCTGGGAGTGTTTGATGGGGACAGTGTAGAGGGAGCTTTACTCTGTGTCTAACCCCATGCTGTACCTTGTCAGGGAGTGTTTGATGGGGCCGGTGTAGAGGGAGCTTTGCAATATATCTAACCCTCTGCTATACCTGTGCTGGGAGTGTTTGATGTGGACACTGTAGAGGGAGCTTTACTCTGTATCTAACCCTGTGCTGTACCTCCCTTGGGAGTGTTTGATGGGGACGGTGTAGAGGGAGCTTTACTCTGTATCTAACCCCGTGCTGTACCTGCCCTGGGAGTGTTTGATGGGGACGGTGTAGAGGGAGCTTTACTCTGTATCTAACCCCATCCTCAGGGAAAGGGGTCTCCCATTGAAGACGGAGATGAGGGAGGAATTTCTTCTCTCAGAGGGTGGTCAGTCTGTGGAATTCTCTCCTCCCAGAGAGCAGCGGGGGCTGGTCACTGAATGTAATGAAGGCCGAGCGAGACAGATTTCTGATGGACGAGGGGGTCGAGGGTTTTTGGGGGTGGATGGATGGGAGAGGAGACGAACAGGAAAGTGGAGTCGAGGCCACTATCAGAGCAGTTGTGATCTTATTGAACAGAGCAGCAGAATCAAGGGGCCGAATGGCCTACGGCAGCCTCCCCACTTCTTGCGTTCTTATTCTATTATATGTGATCTGGAACAAGCTGCCTGAAAGGGTGGTCAAAGCAGATTGAGCAGTGACTTTCAGAACAGAATTGGACCATTGTACTGAAGGGGCTATGAGAAAGTGCAGGGGGAGCTGGGACATGGAATTAAGTGAATAGCTCTCCCAAGGGGCCAGTGCAGCCAAGATGGGGTGAATTGAATCATTCTGCCCGACAATTTGCCAACAATTCTGTGCCCTCTCATTTTGGTTAACAGCCTCTCATGTGGAACTTTGTCAAAAGCCTTCTGGAATTTCATCCAACTAACATCCACACAACACTAGGGTGATGATAGATGGCCAGGCCTAACATGATTCAATTTGATGGTTTTTCATAGGTCAATGTAACCTCTGGAGACTCTCAGTATTCGTATGTTCATTATTGTCTCATACCCAACAGATCAACCTTTACCAGTAGATGAAGCCTCTGATTATTATGGTAACAAAATGTAGATGGAGCTTTACTGTGTATCTAAGCCCATGCTGTACCTGTCCTGGGAGTGTTTGATGGGGACAGTATAGAGGGAGCTTTACTCTGTATCTAACCCCATGCTGTACCTGTGCTGGGAGTGTTTGATGGGGACGGTGTAGAGGGAGCTTAACAATGTATCTAACCCCATGCTGTACCTGTCCTGGGAGTGTTTGATGGGAACAGTGTAGAGGGAGCTTTACTCTGTATCTAAACCCGTGCTGTACCTGTCCTGTGAGTGTTTGATCGGAACGGTGGAGAGGGAGATATACTCTGTATCTAACCACGTGCTGTACATGTCCTGGGAGTGTTTGATGGGGACAGTGTAGAGGGAGCTTTACTCTGTGTCTAACCCCATGCTGTACCTTGTCAGGGAGTGTTTGATGGGGCCGGTGTAGAGGGAGCTTTGCAATATATCTAACCCTCTGCTATACCTGTCCTGGGAGTGTTTGATGTGGACACTGTAGAGGGAGCTTTACTCTGTATCTAACCCTGTGCTGTACCTCCCTTGGGAGTGTTTGATGGGGACGGTGTAGAGGGAGCTTTACTCTGTATCTAACCCCGTGCTGTACCTGCCCTGGGAGTGTTTGATGGGGACGGTGTAGAGGGAGCTTTACTCTGTATCTAACCCCATCCTCAGGGAAAGGGGTCTCCCATTGAAGACGGAGATGAGGGAGGAATTTCTTCTCTCAGAGGGTGGTCAGTCTGTGGAATTCTCTCCTCCCAGAGAGCAGCGGGGGCTGGTCACTGAATGTAATGAAGGCCGAGCGAGACAGATTTCTGATGGACGAGGGGGTCGAGGGTTTTTGGGGGTGGATGGATGGGAGAGGAGACGAACAGGAAAGTGGAGTCGAGGCCACTATCAGAGCAGTTGTGATCTTATTGAACAGAGCAGCAGAATCAAGGGGCTGAATGGCCTACGGCAGCCTCCCCACTTCTTGCGTTCTTATTCTATTATATGTGATCTGGAACAAGCTGCCTGAAAGGGTGGTCAAAGCAGATTGAGCAGTGACTTTCAGAACAGAATTGGACCATTGTACTGAAGGGGCTATGAGAAAGTGCAGGGGGAGCTGGGACATGGAATTAAGTGAATAGCTCTCCCAAGGGGCCAGTGCAGCCAAGATGGGGTGAATTGAATCATTCTGCCCGACAATTTGCCAACAATTCTGTGCCCTCTCATTTTGGTTAACAGCCTCTCATGTGGAACTTTGTCAAAAGCCTTCTGGAATTTCATCCAACTAACATCCACCCAACACTAGGGTGATGACAGATGGCCAGCCCCAACATGATTCAATTTGATGGCTTTTCATAGGTCAATGTAGCCTCTGGAGACTCTCAGTATTTGTATGTTCATTATTGTCTTATTCCCAACAGATCAACCTTTACCAGTAGATGAAGCCTCTGATTAATATGGTAACAAAATGTAGATGGAGCTTTACTGTGTATCTAAGCCCATGCTGTACCTGTCCTGGGAGTGTTTGATGGGGACAGTGTAGAGGGAGATTTACTCTGTATCTAACCCCGAGCTGTACCTTGTCTGGGAGTATTTGATGGGAACGGAGTAGAGGAAGCTTTACAATGTATCTAACCCCCTGCTGTACCTGTCCTGGGAGTGTTTGATAGGGACGGTGTAGAGGGAGCTTTACTCTGTATCTAACCCCGTGCTGTACCTGTCCTGGGAGTGTTTGATAGGGACAGTATAGAGGAAGCTTTACTCTGTATCTAACCCCGTGCTGTACCTGTCCTGGGAGTGTTTGATGGGGACTGTATAGAGGGAGCTTTACTCTGTATCTAACCCTGTGCTGTACCTCCCTTGGGAGTGTTTGATGGGGACGGTGTAGAGGGAGCTTTACTCTGTATCTAACCCCGTGCTGTACCTGTCCTGGAAGTGTTTGATGGGGACAGTGTAGAGGGAGCTTTACTCTGCATCTCACCCCGTGCTGTTCCTGTCCTGGGTGTGTTTTATGATGACGGTGTAGAGGGAGATTTACTCTGTATCTAACCCCATGCTGTACCTGACCTGGGAGTGTTTGATGGGGACAGTGCAGTGGGAGCTTTACTCTGTATCTAACCCCATGCTGTACCTGTCCTTGGAGTGTTTGATGGGGACAGTGTAGAGGGAGATTTATCTGTATCTAACACCGAGCTATACCTGCCCTGTTAGTGTTTCATGGGGACAGTGTAGAGGGAGCTTTACTCTGTATCTAACCTCTTGCTGTACCTGTCCTGGGAGAGTTTGTGGGGATGGTGTAAAGGGAGCTTTACTCTGTATCTAACCCCGTGCTGTACATGTCCTGGGAGTGTTTGATCGGGACAGTGTAGAGGGAGATTTACTCTGTATCTAACCACATGCTGTACATGTCCTGGGACTGTTTGATGGGGACAGTGTAGAGGGTGCTTTACTCCGTATCTAACCCCACGCTGTGCCTGTCCTGGGAGTGTTTGATGGAGACAGTGTAGAGGGAGCTTTACTCTGTATCAAACCCCGTGCTGTAGCTGTCCTGGGATTGTTTGATCGGGACAGTGTAGAGGGGACTTTACTCCGTATCTAACGCTGTGCCGTATCTGTCCTGGGAGTGTTTGATGGGAACAGTGTAGAGGGAGCTTCACTCTGCATCTAACCCCGTGCTGTACCTCTCCTGGGAGTGTTTGATGGGGACAGTGTAGAGGGAGCTTTACTCTGTATCTAACACGGTGCTGTACCTGTCCTGGGAGTGTTTGATGGGGAGGGTGTAAAGGGAGCTTTGCTCTGTATCTAACCCCGTGCTGTACCTGCCCTGGGAGTGTTTGATGGGGACGGTGTAGAGGAAGCTTTACTCTGTATCTAACCCCGTGATGTACCTGTCCTGGGAGTGTTTGATGGGAACAGTGTAGAGGGAGCTTTTTCTGTATCTCACCCCATGCTGTTCCTGTCCTGGGAGTGTTTAATGACGACGGTGTAGAGGGAGATTTACTCTGTATCTAACCCCGTGCTGTACCTGTCCTGGGAGTGTTTGATGGGGACAGTGTAGAGGGAGCTTTACTCTGTATCTAACCCCATGCTGTACCTATCCTTGGAGTGTTTGATGGGGACGGTGTAGAGGGAGATTTACTCTGTATCTAACACCGAGCTATACCTGAACTGTTAGTGTTTCATGGGGACAGTGTAGAGGAAGCTTTACTCTGTATCTAACCTCTTGCTGTACCTTTCCTGGGATTGTTTGTGGGGACAGTGTAAAGGGAGCTTTACTCTGTATCTAACCCCATGCTGTCGATGTCCTGGGAGTGTTTGATCGGGACGGTGTAGAGGGAGCTTTACTGTGTATCTAACCTTGTGCTGTACCTGTCCTGGGAGTGTTTGATGGGACAGTGTAGAGGGAGCTTTACTCTGTATCTAACCCCATGCTGTACATGTCCTGGGACTGTTTGATGGGGACAGTGTAGAGGGTGCTTTACTCCGTATCTAACCCCGTGCTGTGCCTGTCCTGGGAGTGTTTGATGGGGACAGTGTAGAGGGAGCTTTACTCTGTATCAAACCCCGTGCTGTAGCTGTCCTGGGATTGTTTGATCGGGACAGTGTAGAGGGGACTTTACTCCGTATCTAACGCTGTGCCGTATCTGTCCTGGGAGTGTTTGATGGGAACAGTGTAGAGGGAGCTTTACTCTGCATCTAACCCCGTGCTGTACCTCACCTGGGAGTGTTTGATGGGGACATTGTAGAGGGAGCTTTACTCTGTATCTAACACGGTGCTGTACCTGTCCTGGGAGTGTTTGATGGGGAGGGTGTAAAGGGAGCTTTGCTCTGTATCTAACCCCGTGCTGTAACTGCCCTGGGAGTGTTTGATGGGGACGGTGTAGAGGAAGCTTTACTCTGTATCTAACCCAGTGATGTACCTGTCCTGGGAGTGTTTGATGGGAACAGTGTAGAGGGAGCTTTTTGTGTATCTCACCCCATGCTGTTCCTGTCCTGGGAGTGTTTAATGACGACGGTGTAGAGGGAGATTTACTCTGTATCTAACCCCGTGCTGTACCTGTCCTGGGAGTGTTTGATGGGGACAGTGTAGAGGGAGCTTTACTCTGTATCTAACCCCATGCTGTACCTGTCCTTGGAGTGTTTGATGGGGACGGTGTAGAGGGAGATTTACTCTGTATCTAACACCGAGCTATACCTGAACTGTTAGTGTTTCATGGGGACAGTGTAGAGGAAGCTTTACTCTGTATCTAACCTCTTGCTGTACCTTTCTTGGGAGTGTTTGTGGGGACAGTGTAAAGGGAGCTTTACTCTGTATCTAACCCCATGCTGTCGATGTCCTGGGAGTGTTTGATCGGGACGGTGTAGAGGGAGCTTTACTGTGTATCTAACCTTGTGCTGTACCTGTCCTGGGAGTGTTTGATGGGACAGTGTAGAGGGAGCTTTACTCTGTATCTAACCCCATGCTGTACCTGTCCTGGGAATGTTTGATGGGGACAGTGTAGAGGGAGATTTACTCTGTATCTAACCCCGTGCTGTACCTGCCCTGGGAGTGTTTCATGGGGACGGTGTGGAGAGAGATTTACTCTGTATCTAACCCCGTGCTGTACCTGTCCTGGGAGTGTTTGATGGGGACGGTGTAGACGGAGCTTTACTCTGTATCTAACCCCGTGCTGTACCTGTCCTGGGAGTGTTTCATGGGGACGGTGTAAATGGAGCTATACTCTGTATCTAACCCCATGCTGTACCTGTCCTTGGAGTGTTTGATGGGAAGTGTGCAGAGGGAGCTTTACTCTGTATCTAACACCGAGCTATACCTGCCCTCTTAGTGTTTCATGGGGACAGTGTAGAGGGAGCTTTACTCTGTATCTAACCTCTTGCTGTACCTGTCCTGGGAGTGTTTGATAGGGACAGTATAGAGGAAGCTTTACTCTGTATCTAACCCCATGCTGTCCTGTCCTGGGAGTGTTTGATGGGGACTGTATAGAGGGAGCTTTGCTCTGTATCTAACCCTGTGCTGTACCTCCCTTGGGAGTGTTTGATGGGGACGGTGTAGAGGGAGCTTTACTCTGTATCTAACCCCGTGCTGTACCTGTCCTGGAAGTGTTTGATGGGGACAGTGTAGAGGGAGCTTTACTCTGTATCTCACCCCGTGCTGTTCCTGTCCTGGGTGTGTTTTATGATGACGGTGTAGAGGGAGATTTACTCTGTATCTAACCCCATGCTGTATCTGACCTGGGAGTGTTTGATGGGGACAGTGCAGTGGGAGCTTTACTCTGTATCTAACCCCATGCTGTACCTGTCCTTGGAGTGTTTGATGGGGACAGTGTAGAGGGAGATTTATCTGTATCTAACACCGAGCTATACCTGCCCTGTTAGTGTTTCATGGGGACAGTGTAGAGGGAGCTTTACTCTGTATCTAACCTCTTGCTGTACCTGTCCTGGGAGAGTTTGTGGGGATGGTGTAAAGGGAGCTTTACTCTGTATCTAACCCCGTGCTGTACATGTCCTGGGAGTGTTTGATCGGGACAGTGTAGAGGGAGATTTACTCTGTATCTAACCACATGCTGTACATGTCCTGGGACTGTTTGATGGGGACAGTGTAGAGGGTGCTTTACTCCGTATCTAACCCCACGCTGTGCCTGCCCTGGGAGTGTTTGATGGGGACAGTGTAGAGGGAGCTTTACTCTGTATCAAACCCCGTGCTGTAGCTGTCCTGGGATTGTTTGATCGGGACAGTGTAGAGGGGACTTTACTCCGTATCTAACGCTGTGCCGTATCTGTCCTGGGAGTGTTTGATGGGAACAGTGTAGAGGGAGCTTCACTCTGCATCTAACCCCGTGCTGTACCTCTCCTGGGAGTGTTTGATGGGGACAGTGTAGAGGGAGCTTTACTCTGTATCTAACACGGTGCTGTACCTGTCCTGGGAGTGTTTGATGGGGAGGGTGTAAAGGGAGCTTTGCTCTGTATCTAACCCCGTGCTGTACCTGCCCTGGGAGTGTTTGATGGGGACGGTGTAGAGGAAGCTTTACTCTGTATCTAACCCCGTGATGTACCTGTCCTGGGAGTGTTTGATGGGAACAGTGTAGAGGGAGCTTTTTCTGTATCTCACCCCATGCTGTTCCTGTCCTGGGAGTGTTTAATGACGACGGTGTAGAGGGAGATTTACTCTGTATCTAACCCCGTGCTGTACCTGTCCTGGGAGTGTTTGATGGGGACAGTGTAGAGGGAGCTTTACTCTGTATCTAACCCCATGCTGTACCTATCCTTGGAGTGTTTGATGGGGACGGTGTAGAGGGAGATTTACTCTGTATCTAACACCGAGCTATACCTGAACTGTTAGTGTTTCATGGGGACAGTGTAGAGGAAGCTTTACTCTGTATCTAACCTCTTGCTGTACCTTTCCTGGGAGTGTTTGTGGGGACAGTGTAAAGGGAGCTTTACTCTGTATCTAACCCCATGATGTCGATGTCCTGGGAGTGTTTGATCGGGACGGTGTAGAGGGAGCTTTACTGTGTATCTAACCTTGTGCTGTACCTGTCCTGGGAGTGTTTGATGGGACAGTGTGGAGGGAGCTTTACTCTGTATCTAACCCCATGCTGTACCTGTCCTGGGAATGTTTGATGGGGACAGTGTAGAGGGAGATTTACTCTGTATCTAACCCCGTGCTGTACCTATCCTTGGAGTGTTTGATGGGGACGGTGTAGAGGGAGATTTACTCTGTATCTAACACCGAGCTATACCTGAACTGTTAGTGTTTCATGGGGACAGTGTAGAGGAAGCTTTACTCTGTATCTAACCTCTTGCTGTACCTTTCCTGGGAGTGTTTGTGGGGACAGTGTAAAGGGAGCTTTACTCTGTATCTAACCCCATGATGTCGATGTCCTGGGAGTGTTTGATCGGGACGGTGTAGAGGGAGCTTTACTGTGTATCTAACCTTGTGCTGTACCTGTCCTGGGAGTGTTTGATGGGACAGTGTGGAGGGAGCTTTACTCTGTATCAAACCCCGTGCTGTAGCTGTCCTGGGATTGTTTGATCGGGACAGTGTAGAGGGGACTTTACTCCGTATCTAACGCTGTGCCGTATCTGTCCTGGGAGTGTTTGATGGGAACAGTGTAGAGGGAGCTTTACTCTGCATCTAACCCCGTGCTGTACCTCACCTGGGAGTGTTTGATGGGGACATTGTAGAGGGAGCTTTACTCTGTATCTAACACGGTGCTGTACCTGTCCTGGGAGTGTTTGATGGGGAGGGTGTAAAGGGAGCTTTGCTCTGTATCTAACCCCGTGCTGTAACTGCCCTGGGAGTGTTTGATGGGGACGGTGTAGAGGAAGCTTTACTCTGTATCTAACCCAGTGATGTACCTGTCCTGGGAGTGTTTGATGGGAACAGTGTAGAGGGAGCTTTTTGTGTATCTCACCCCATGCTGTTCCTGTCCTGGGAGTGTTTAATGACGACGGTGTAGAGGGAGATTTACTCTGTATCTAACCCCGTGCTGTACCTGTCCTGGGAGTGTTTGATGGGGACAGTGTAGAGGGAGCTTTACTCTGTATCTAACCCCATGCTGTACCTGTCCTTGGAGTGTTTGATGGGGACGGTGTAGAGGGAGATTTACTCTGTATCTAACACCGAGCTATACCTGAACTGTTAGTGTTTCATGGGGACAGTGTAGAGGAAGCTTTACTCTGTATCTAACCTCTTGCTGTACCTTTCTTGGGAGTGTTTGTGGGGACAGTGTAAAGGGAGCTTTACTCTGTATCTAACCCCATGCTGTCGATGTCCTGGGAGTGTTTGATCGGGACGGTGTAGAGGGAGCTTTACTGTGTATCTAACCTTGTGCTGTACCTGTCCTGGGAGTGTTTGATGGGACAGTGTAGAGGGAGCTTTACTCTGTATCTAACCCCATGCTGTACCTGTCCTGGGAATGTTTGATGGGGACAGTGTAGAGGGAGATTTACTCTGTATCTAACCCCGTGCTGTACCTGCCCTGGGAGTGTTTCATGGGGACGGTGTGGAGAGAGATTTACTCTGTATCTAACCCCGTGCTGTACCTGTCCTGGGAGTGTTTGATGGGGACGGTGTAGACGGAGCTTTACTCTGTATCTAACCCCGTGCTGTACCTGTCCTGGGAGTGTTTCATGGGGACGGTGTAAATGGAGCTATACTCTGTATCTAACCCCATGCTGTACCTGTCCTTGGAGTGTTTGATGGGAAGTGTGCAGAGGGAGCTTTACTCTGTATCTAACACCGAGCTATACCTGCCCTCTTAGTGTTTCATGGGGACAGTGTAGAGGGAGCTTTACTCTGTATCTAACCTCTTGCTGTACCTGTCCTGGGAGTGTTTGATAGGGACAGTATAGAGGAAGCTTTACTCTGTATCTAACCCCATGCTGTCCTGTCCTGGGAGTGTTTGATGGGGACTGTATAGAGGGAGCTTTGCTCTGTATCTAACCCTGTGCTGTACCTCCCTTGGGAGTGTTTGATGGGGACGGTGTAGAGGGAGCTTTACTCTGTATCTAACCCCGTGCTGTACCTGTCCTGGAAGTGTTTGATGGGGACAGTGTAGAGGGAGCTTTACTCTGTATCTCACCCCGTGCTGTTCCTGTCCTGGGTGTGTTTTATGATGACGGTGTAGAGGGAGATTTACTCTGTATCTAACCCCATGCTGTATCTGACCTGGGAGTGTTTGATGGGGACAGTGCAGTGGGAGCTTTACTCTGTATCTAACCCCATGCTGTACCTGTCCTTGGAGTGTTTGATGGGGACAGTGTAGAGGGAGATTTATCTGTATCTAACACCGAGCTATACCTGCCCTGTTAGTGTTTCATGGGGACAGTGTAGAGGGAGCTTTACTCTGTATCTAACCTCTTGCTGTACCTGTCCTGGGAGAGTTTGTGGGGATGGTGTAAAGGGAGCTTTACTCTGTATCTAACCCCGTGCTGTACATGTCCTGGGAGTGTTTGATCGGGACAGTGTAGAGGGAGATTTACTCTGTATCTAACCACATGCTGTACATGTCCTGGGACTGTTTGATGGGGACAGTGTAGAGGGTGCTTTACTCCGTATCTAACCCCACGCTGTGCCTGCCCTGGGAGTGTTTGATGGGGACAGTGTAGAGGGAGCTTTACTCTGTATCAAACCCCGTGCTGTAGCTGTCCTGGGATTGTTTGATCGGGACAGTGTAGAGGGGACTTTACTCCGTATCTAACGCTGTGCCGTATCTGTCCTGGGAGTGTTTGATGGGAACAGTGTAGAGGGAGCTTCACTCTGCATCTAACCCCGTGCTGTACCTCTCCTGGGAGTGTTTGATGGGGACAGTGTAGAGGGAGCTTTACTCTGTATCTAACACGGTGCTGTACCTGTCCTGGGAGTGTTTGATGGGGAGGGTGTAAAGGGAGCTTTGCTCTGTATCTAACCCCGTGCTGTACCTGCCCTGGGAGTGTTTGATGGGGACGGTGTAGAGGAAGCTTTACTCTGTATCTAACCCCGTGATGTACCTGTCCTGGGAGTGTTTGATGGGAACAGTGTAGAGGGAGCTTTTTCTGTATCTCACCCCATGCTGTTCCTGTCCTGGGAGTGTTTAATGACGACGGTGTAGAGGGAGATTTACTCTGTATCTAACCCCGTGCTGTACCTGTCCTGGGAGTGTTTGATGGGGACAGTGTAGAGGGAGCTTTACTCTGTATCTAACCCCATGCTGTACCTATCCTTGGAGTGTTTGATGGGGACGGTGTAGAGGGAGATTTACTCTGTATCTAACACCGAGCTATACCTGAACTGTTAGTGTTTCATGGGGACAGTGTAGAGGAAGCTTTACTCTGTATCTAACCTCTTGCTGTACCTTTCCTGGGAGTGTTTGTGGGGACAGTGTAAAGGGAGCTTTACTCTGTATCTAACCCCATGATGTCGATGTCCTGGGAGTGTTTGATCGGGACGGTGTAGAGGGAGCTTTACTGTGTATCTAACCTTGTGCTGTACCTGTCCTGGGAGTGTTTGATGGGACAGTGTGGAGGGAGCTTTACTCTGTATCTAACCCCATGCTGTACCTGTCCTGGGAATGTTTGATGGGGACAGTGTAGAGGGAGATTTACTCTGTATCTAACCCCGTGCTGTACCTATCCTTGGAGTGTTTGATGGGGACGGTGTAGAGGGAGATTTACTCTGTATCTAACACCGAGCTATACCTGAACTGTTAGTGTTTCATGGGGACAGTGTAGAGGAAGCTTTACTCTGTATCTAACCTCTTGCTGTACCTTTCCTGGGAGTGTTTGTGGGGACAGTGTAAAGGGAGCTTTACTCTGTATCTAACCCCATGATGTCGATGTCCTGGGAGTGTTTGATCGGGACGGTGTAGAGGGAGCTTTACTGTGTATCTAACCTTGTGCTGTACCTGTCCTGGGAGTGTTTGATGGGACAGTGTGGAGGGAGCTTTACTCTGTATCTAACCCCATGCTGTACCTGTCCTGGGAATGTTTGATGGGGACAGTGTAGAGGGAGATTTACTCTGTATCTAACCCCGTGCTGTACCTGCCCTGGGAGTGTTTCATGGGGACGGTGTAGAGGGAGATTTACTCTGTATCTAACCCCATGCTGTACCTGTCCTGGGAGTGTTTGATGGGGACGGTGTAGACGGAGCTTTACTCTGTATCTAACCCCGTGCTGTACCTGTCCTGGGAGTGTTTCATGGGGACGGTGTAAATGGAGCTATACTCTGTATCTAACCCCATGCTGTACCTGTCCTTGGAGTGTTTGATGGGGACGGTGCAGAGGGAGCTTTACTCTGTATCTAACACCGAGCTATACCTGCCCTGTTAGTGTTTCATGGGGACAGTGTAGAGGGAGCTTTACTCTGTATCTAACCACATGCTGTACATGTCCTGGGACTGTTTGATGGGGACAGTGTAGAGGGTGCTTTACTCCGTATCTAACCCCGTGCTGTGCCTGTCCTGGGAGTGTTTGATGGGGACAGTGTAGAGGGAGCTTTACTCTGTATCAAACCCCGTGCTGTAGCTGTCCTGTGATTGTTTGATCGGGACAGTGTAGAGGGGACTTTACTCCGTATCTAACGCTGTGCTGTATCTGTCCTGGGAGTGTTTGATGGGAACAGTGTAGAGGGAGCTTTACTCTGCATCTAACCCCGTGCTGTACCTCACCTGGGAGTGTTTGATGGGGACAGTGTAGAGGGAGCTTTACTCTGTATCTAACACGGTGCTGTACCTGTCCTGGGAGTGTTTGATGGGGAGGGTGTAAAGGGAGCTTTGCTCTGTATCTAACCCCGTGCTGTAACTGCCCTGGGAGTGTTTGATGGGGACGGTGTAGAGGAAGCTTTACTCTGTATCTAACCCAGTGATGTACCTGTCCTGGGAGTGTTTGATGGGAACAGTGTAGAGGGAGCTTTTTGTGTATCTCACCCCATGCTGTTCCTGTCCTGGGAGTGTTTAATGACGACGGTGTAGAGGGAGATTTACTCTGTATCTAACCCCGTGCTGTACCTGTCCTGGGAGTGTTTGATGGGGACAGTGTAGAGGGAGCTTTACTCTGTATCTAACCCCATGCTGTACCTGTCCTTGGAATGTTTGATGGGGACGGTGTAGAGGGAGATTTACTCTGTATCTAACACCGAGCTATACCTGAACTGTTAGTGTTTCATGGGGACAGTGTAGAGGAAGCTTTACTCTGTATCTAACCTCTTGCTGTACCTTTCTTGGGAGTGTTTGTGGGGACAGTGTAAAGGGAGCTTTACTCTGTATCTAACCCCATGCTGTCGATGTCCTGGGAGTGTTTGATCGGGACGGTGTAGAGGGAGCTTTACTGTGTATCTAACCTTGTGCTGTACCTGTCCTGGGAGTGTTTGATGGGACAGTGTAGAGGGAGCTTTACTCTGTATCTAACCCCATGCTGTACCTGTCCTGGGAATGTTTGATGGGGACAGTGTAGAGGGAGATTTACTCTGTATCTAACCCCGTGCTGTACCTGCCCTGGGAGTGTTTCATGGAGACGGTGTGGAGAGAGATTTACTCTGTATCTAACCCCGTGCTGTACCTGTCCTGGGAGTGTTTGATGGGGACGGTGTAGACGGAGCTTTACTCTGTATCTAACCCCGTGCTGTACCTGTCCTGGGAGTGTTTCATGGGGACGGTGTAAATGGAGCTATACTCTGTATCTAACCCCATGCTGTACCTGTCCTTGGAGTGTTTGATGGGAAGTGTGCAGAGGGAGCTTTACTCTGTATCTAACACCGAGCTATACCTGCCCTCTTAGTGTTTCATGGGGACAGTGTAGAGGGAGCTTTACTCTGTATCTAACCTCTTGCTGTACCTGTCCTGGGAGTGTTTGTGGGGACGGTTTAAAGGGAGCTTTACTCTGTATCTAACCCCGTGCTGTCGCTGTCCTCGGAATGTTTGATCGGGACGGTGTAGAGGGAGCTTTACTGTGTATCTAACCCTGTGCTGTACCTGTCCTGGGAGTGTTTGATGGGACAGTGTAGAGGGAGCTTTACTCTGCATCTAACCCCGTGCTGTGCCTGTCCTGGGAGTGTTTGATGGGGACAGTGTAGAGGGAGCTTTACTCTGTATCAAACCCCGTGCTGTAGCTGTCCTGGGATTGTTTGATCGGGACAGTGTAGAGGGGACTTTACTCCGTATCTAACGCTGTGCCGTATCTGTCCTGGGAGTGTTTGATGGGAACAGTGTAGAGGGAGCTTTACTCTGCATCTAACCCCGTGCTGTACCTCACCTGGGAGTGTTTGATGGGGACAGTGTAGAGGGAGCTTTACTCTGTATCTAACACGGTGCTGTACCTGTCCTGGGAGTGTTTGATGGGGAGGGTGTAAAGGGAGCTTTGCTCTGTATCTAACCCCGTGCTGTAACTGCCCTGGGAGTGTTTGATGGGGACGGTGTAGAGGAAGCTTTACTCTGTATCTCACCCCGTGCTGTTCCTGTCCTGGGTGTGTTTTATGATGACGGTGTAGAGGGAGATTTACTCTGTATCTAACCCCATGCTGTATCTGACCTGGGAGTGTTTGATGGGGACAGTGCAGTGGGAGCTTTACTCTGTATCTAACCCCATGCTGTACCTGTCCTTGGAGTGTTTGATGGGGACAGTGTAGAGGGAGATTTATCTGTATCTAACACCGAGCTATACCTGCCCTGTTAGTGTTTCATGGGGACAGTGTAGAGGGAGCTTTACTCTGTATCTAACCTCTTGCTGTACCTGTCCTGGGAGAGTTTGTGGGGATGGTGTAAAGGGAGCTTTACTCTGTATCTAACCCCGTGCTGTACATGTCCTGGGAGTGTTTGATCGGGACAGTGTAGAGGGAGATTTACTCTGTATCTAACCACATGCTGTACATGTCCTGGGACTGTTTGATGGGGACAGTGTAGAGGGTGCTTTACTCCGTATCTAACCCCACGCTGTGCCTGCCCTGGGAGTGTTTGATGGGGACAGTGTAGAGGGAGCTTTACTCTGTATCAAACCCCGTGCTGTAGCTGTCCTGGGATTGTTTGATCGGGACAGTGTAGAGGGGACTTTACTCCGTATCTAACGCTGTGCCGTATCTGTCCTGGGAGTGTTTGATGGGAACAGTGTAGAGGGAGCTTCACTCTGCATCTAACCCCGTGCTGTACCTCTCCTGGGAGTGTTTGATGGGGACAGTGTAGAGGGAGCTTTACTCTGTATCTAACACGGTGCTGTACCTGTCCTGGGAGTGTTTGATGGGGAGGGTGTAAAGGGAGCTTTGCTCTGTATCTAACCCCGTGCTGTACCTGCCCTGGGAGTGTTTGATGGGGACGGTGTAGAGGAAGCTTTACTCTGTATCTAACCCCGTGATGTACCTGTCCTGGGAGTGTTTGATGGGAACAGTGTAGAGGGAGCTTTTTCTGTATCTCACCCCATGCTGTTCCTGTCCTGGGAGTGTTTAATGACGACGGTGTAGAGGGAGATTTACTCTGTATCTAACCCCGTGCTGTACCTGTCCTGGGAGTGTTTGATGGGGACAGTGTAGAGGGAGCTTTACTCTGTATCTAACCCCATGCTGTACCTATCCTTGGAGTGTTTGATGGGGACGGTGTAGAGGGAGATTTACTCTGTATCTAACACCGAGCTATACCTGAACTGTTAGTGTTTCATGGGGACAGTGTAGAGGAAGCTTTACTCTGTATCTAACCTCTTGCTGTACCTTTCCTGGGAGTGTTTGTGGGGACAGTGTAAAGGGAGCTTTACTCTGTATCTAACCCCATGATGTCGATGTCCTGGGAGTGTTTGATCGGGACGGTGTAGAGGGAGCTTTACTGTGTATCTAACCTTGTGCTGTACCTGTCCTGGGAGTGTTTGATGGGACAGTGTGGAGGGAGCTTTACTCTGTATCTAACCCCATGCTGTACCTGTCCTGGGAATGTTTGATGGGGACAGTGTAGAGGGAGATTTACTCTGTATCTAACCCCGTGCTGTACCTGCCCTGGGAGTGTTTCATGGGGACGGTGTAGAGGGAGATTTACTCTGTATCTAACCCCATGCTGTACCTGTCCTGGGAGTGTTTGATGGGGACGGTGTAGACGGAGCTTTACTCTGTATCTAACCCCGTGCTGTACCTGTCCTGGGAGTGTTTCATGGGGACGGTGTAAATGGAGCTATACTCTGTATCTAACCCCATGCTGTACCTGTCCTTGGAGTGTTTGATGGGGACGGTGCAGAGGGAGCTTTACTCTGTATCTAACACCGAGCTATACCTGCCCTGTTAGTGTTTCATGGGGACAGTGTAGAGGGAGCTTTACTCTGTATCTAACCACATGCTGTACATGTCCTGGGACTGTTTGATGGGGACAGTGTAGAGGGTGCTTTACTCCGTATCTAACCCCGTGCTGTGCCTGTCCTGGGAGTGTTTGATGGGGACAGTGTAGAGGGAGCTTTACTCTGTATCAAACCCCGTGCTGTAGCTGTCCTGTGATTGTTTGATCGGGACAGTGTAGAGGGGACTTTACTCCGTATCTAACGCTGTGCTGTATCTGTCCTGGGAGTGTTTGATGGGAACAGTGTAGAGGGAGCTTTACTCTGCATCTAACCCCGTGCTGTACCTCACCTGGGAGTGTTTGATGGGGACAGTGTAGAGGGAGCTTTACTCTGTATCTAACACGGTGCTGTACCTGTCCTGGGAGTGTTTGATGGGGAGGGTGTAAAGGGAGCTTTGCTCTGTATCTAACCCCGTGCTGTAACTGCCCTGGGAGTGTTTGATGGGGACGGTGTAGAGGAAGCTTTACTCTGTATCTAACCCAGTGATGTACCTGTCCTGGGAGTGTTTGATGGGAACAGTGTAGAGGGAGCTTTTTGTGTATCTCACCCCATGCTGTTCCTGTCCTGGGAGTGTTTAATGACGACGGTGTAGAGGGAGATTTACTCTGTATCTAACCCCGTGCTGTACCTGTCCTGGGAGTGTTTGATGGGGACAGTGTAGAGGGAGCTTTACTCTGTATCTAACCCCATGCTGTACCTGTCCTTGGAGTGTTTGATGGGGACGGTGTAGAGGGAGATTTACTCTGTATCTAACACCGAGCTATACCTGAACTGTTAGTGTTTCATGGGGACAGTGTAGAGGAAGCTTTACTCTGTATCTAACCTCTTGCTGTACCTTTCTTGGGAGTGTTTGTGGGGACAGTGTAAAGGGAGCTTTACTCTGTATCTAACCCCATGCTGTCGATGTCCTGGGAGTGTTTGATCGGGACGGTGTAGAGGGAGCTTTACTGTGTATCTAACCTTGTGCTGTACCTGTCCTGGGAGTGTTTGATGGGACAGTGTAGAGGGAGCTTTACTCTGTATCTAACCCCATGCTGTACCTGTCCTGGGAATGTTTGATGGGGACAGTGTAGAGGGAGATTTACTCTGTATCTAACCCCGTGCTGTACCTGCCCTGGGAGTGTTTCATGGAGACGGTGTGGAGAGAGATTTACTCTGTATCTAACCCCGTGCTGTACCTGTCCTGGGAGTGTTTGATGGGGACGGTGTAGACGGAGCTTTACTCTGTATCTAACCCCGTGCTGTACCTGTCCTGGGAGTGTTTCATGGGGACGGTGTAAATGGAGCTATACTCTGTATCTAACCCCATGCTGTACCTGTCCTTGGAGTGTTTGATGGGAAGTGTGCAGAGGGAGCTTTACTCTGTATCTAACACCGAGCTATACCTGCCCTCTTAGTGTTTCATGGGGACAGTGTAGAGGGAGCTTTACTCTGTATCTAACCTCTTGCTGTACCTGTCCTGGGAGTGTTTGTGGGGACGGTTTAAAGGGAGCTTTACTCTGTATCTAACCCCGTGCTGTCGCTGTCCTCGGAATGTTTGATCGGGAAGGTGTAGAGGGAGCTTTACTGTGTATCTAACCCTGTGCTGTACCTGTCCTGGGAGTGTTTGATGGGACAGTGTAGAGGGAGCTTTACTCTGCATCTAACCCCGTGCTGTGCCTGTCCTGGGAGTGTTTGATGGGGATAGTGTAGAGGGAGCTTTACTCTGTATCAAACCCCGTGCTGTAGCTGTCCTGGGATTGTTTGATCGGGACAGTGTAGAGGGGACTTTACTCCGTATCTAACGCTGTGCCGTATCTGTCCTGGGAGTGTTTGATGGGAACAGTGTAGAGGGAGCTTTACTCTGCATCTAACCCCGTGCTGTACCTCACCTGGGAGTGTTTGATGGGGACAGTGTAGAGGGAGCTTTACTCTGTATCTAACACGGTGCTGTACCTGTCCTGGGAGTGTTTGATGGGGAGGGTGTAAAGGGAGCTTTGCTCTGTATCTAACCCCGTGCTGTAACTGCCCTGGGAGTGTTTGATGGGGACGGTGTAGAGGAAGCTTTACTCTGTATCTAACCCAGTGATGTACCTGTCCTGGGAGTGTTTGATGGGAACAGTGTAGAGGGAGCTTTTTGTGTATCTCACCCCATGCTGTTCCTGTCCTGGGAGTGTTTAATGACGACGGTGTAGAGGGAGATTTACTCTGTATCTAACCCCGTGCTGTACCTGTCCTGGGAGTGTTTGATGGGGACAGTGTAGAGGGAGCTTTACTCTGTATCTAACCCCATGCTGTACCTGTCCTTGGAGTGTTTGATGGGGACGGTGTAGAGGGAGATTTACTCTGTATCTAACACCGAGCTATACCTGAACTGTTAGTGTTTCATGGGGACAGTGTAGAGGAAGCTTTACTCTGTATCTAACCTCTTGCTGTACCTTTCTTGGGAGTGTTTGTGGGGACAGTGTAAAGGGAGCTTTACTCTGTATCTAACCCCATGCTGTCGATGTCCTGGGAGTGTTTGATCGGGACGGTGTAGAGGGAGTTTACTGTGTATCTAACCTTGTGCTGTACCTGTCCTGGGAGTGTTTGATGGGACAGTGTAGAGGGAGCTTTACTCTGTATCTAACCCCATGCTGTACCTGTCCTGGGAATGTTTGATGGGGACAGTGTAGAGGGAGATTTACTCTGTATCTAACCCCGTGCTGTACCTGCCCTGGGAGTGTTTCATGGGGACGGTGTGGAGAGAGATTTACTCTGTATCTAACCCCGTGCTGTACCTGTCCTGGGAGTGTTTGATGGGGACGGTGTAGACGGAGCTTTACTCTGTATCTAACCCCGTGCTGTACCTGTCCTGGGAGTGTTTCATGGGGACGGTGTAAATGGAGCTATACTCTGTATCTAACCCCATGCTGTACCTGTCCTTGGAGTGTTTGATGGGAAGTGTGCAGAGGGAGCTTTACTCTGTATCTAACACCGAGCTATACCTGCCCTCTTAGTGTTTCATGGGGACAGTGTAGAGGGAGCTTTACTCTGTATCTAACCTCTTGCTGTACCTGTCCTGGGAGTGTTTGTGGGGACGGTTTAAAGGGAGCTTTACTCTGTATCTAACCCCGTGCTGTCGCTGTCCTCGGAATGTTTGATCGGGACGGTGTAGAGGGAGCTTTACTGTGTATCTAACCCTGTGCTGTACCTGTCCTGGGAGTGTTTGATGGGACAGTGTAGAGGGAGCTTTACTCTGCATCTAACCCCGTGCTGTACCTCTCCTGGGAGTGTTTGATGGGGACAGTGTAGAGGGAGCTTTACTCTGTTTCTAACCCCATGCTGTACCTGTCCTGGGAGTGTTTCATGGGGATGGTGTAGAGGGAGCTATACTCTGTATCTAACCCTTTGCTGTACCTGTCCTGGGAGTGTTTGATGTGGACAGTGTAGAGGGAGCTTTACTCTGCATCTAACCCCGAGCTGTTCCTCTCCTGGGAGTGTTTGATGGGGACAGTGTAGAGGGAACTTTACTCTGCATCTAACCCCGTGCTGTACCAGTCCTGGGAGTGTTTGATGGGGACAGTGTAGAGCGAGCTTTACTCAGTATCTAACCCCCTGCTGTACCTGTCCTGGGAGTGTTTGATGGGGACAGTGTAGAGGGAGCTTTACTCTGTATCTAACCCCATGCTGTACCTGTCCTGGGAATGTTTGATGGGGACAGTTTAGAGGGAGATTTACTCTGTATCTAACCCCGTGCTGTACCTGCCCTGGGAGTGTTTCATGGGGACGGTGTGGAGAGAGATTTACTCTGTATCTAACCCCGTGCTGTACCTGTCCTGGGAGTGTTTGATGGGGACTGTATAGAGGGAGCTTTACTCTGTATCTAACCCCGTGCTGTACCTGTCCTGGGAGTGTTTCATGGGGACGGTGTAAATGGAGCTATACTCTGTATCTAACCCCATGCTGTACCTGTCCTTGCAGTGTTTGATGGGAAGTGTGCAGAGGGAGCTTTACTCTGTATCTAACACCGAGCTATACCTGCCCTCTTAGTGTTTCATGGGGACAGTGTAGAGGGAGCTTTACTCTGTATCTAACCTCTTGCTGTACCTGTCCTGGGAGTGTTTGTGGGGACGGTTTAAAGGGAGCTTTACTCTGTATCTAACCCCGTGCTGTCGCTGTCCTCGGAATGTTTGATCGGGACGGTGTAGAGGGAGCTTTACTGTGTATCTAACCCTGTGCTGTACCTGTCCTGGGAGTGTTTGATGGGACAGTGTAGAGGGAGCTTTACTCTGCATCTAACCCCGTGCTGTACCTCTCCTGGGAGTGTTTGATGGGCCAGTGTAGAGGGTGCTTTACTCTGTATCTAACACGGTGCTGTACCTGTCCTGGGAGTGTTTGATGGGGACAGTGTAGAGGGAGATTTACTCTGTATCTAACCCCGTGCTGTACCTTTCCTGGGAGTGTTTGATGGGGACAGTGTAGAGGGAGCTTTACTCTGTTTCTAACCCCGTGCTGTACCTGTCCTGGGAGTGTTTCATGGGGATGGTGTAGAGGGAGCTATACTCTGTATCTAACCCTTTGCTGTACCTGTCCTGGGAGTGTTTGATGTGGACAGTGTAGAGGGAGCTTTACTCTGCATCTAACCCCGAGCTGTTCCTCTCCTGGGAGTGTTTGATGGGGACAGTGTAGAGGGAACTTTACTCTGCATCTAACCCCGTGCTGTACCAGTCCTGGGAGTGTTTGATGGGGACAGTGTAGAGCGAGCTTTACTCAGTATCTAACCCCCTGCTGTACCTGTCCTGGGAGTGTTTGATGGGGACAGTGTAGAGGGAGCTTTACTCTGTATCTAACCCCATGCTGTACCTGTCCTGGGAATGTTTGATGGGGACAGTTTAGAGGGAGATTTACTCTGTATCTAACCCCGTGCTGTACCTGCCCTGGGAGTGTTTCATGGGGACGGTGTGGAGAGAGATTTACTCTGTATCTAACCCCGTGCTGTACCTGTCCTGGGAGTGTTTGATGGGGACTGTATAGAGGGAGCTTTACTCTGTATCTAACCCCGTGCTGTACCTGTCCTGGGAGTGTTTCATGGGGACGGTGTAAATGGAGCTATACTCTGTATCTAACCCCATGCTGTACCTGTCCTTGGAGTGTTTGATGGGAAGTGTGCAGAGGGAGCTTTACTCTGTATCTAACACCGAGCTATACCTGCCCTCTTAGTGTTTCATGGGGACAGTGTAGAGGGAGCTTTACTCTGTATCTAACCCCGTGCTGTACCTGTCCTGGGAGTGTTTCATGGGGACGGTGTAAATGGAGCTATACTCTGTATCTAACCCCATGCTGTACCTGTCCTTGGAGTGTTTGATGGGAAGTGTGCAGAGGGAGCTTTACTCTGTATCTAACACCGAGCTATACCTGCCCTCTTAGTGTTTCATGGGGACAGTGTAGAGGGAGCTTTACTCTGTATCTAACCTCTTGCTGTACCTGTCCTGGGAGTGTTTGTGGGGACGGTTTAAAGGGAGCTTTACTCTGTATCTAACCCCGTGCTGTCGCTGTCCTCGGAATGTTTGATCGGGACGGTGTAGAGGGAGCTTTACTGTGTATCTAACCCTGTGCTGTACCTGTCCTGGGAGTGTTTGATGGGACAGTGTAGAGGGAGCTTTACTCTGCATCTAACCCCGTGCTGTACCTCTCCTGGGAGTGTTTGATGGGCCAGTGTAGAGGGTGCTTTACTCTGTATCTAACACGGTGCTGTACCTGTCCTGGGAGTGTTTGATGGGGACAGTGTAGAGGGAGATTTACTCTGTATCTAACCCCGTGCTGTACCTTTCCTGGGAGTGTTTGATGGGGACAGTGTAGAGGGAGCTTTACTCTGTTTCTAACCCCGTGCTGTACCTGTCCTGGGAGTGTTTCATGGGGATGGTGTAGAGGGAGCTATACTCTGTATCTAACCCTTTGCTGTACCTGTCCTGGGAGTGTTTGATGTGGACAGTGTAGAGGGAGCTTTACTCTGCATCTAACCCCGAGCTGTTCCTCTCCTGGGAGTGTTTGATGGGGACAGTGTAGAGGGAACTTTACTCTGCATCTAACCCCGTGCTGTACCAGTCCTGGGAGTGTTTGATGGGGACAGTGTAGAGCGAGCTTTACTCAGTATCTAACCCCCTGCTGTACCTGTCCTGGGAGTGTTTGATGGGGACAGTGTAGAGGGAGCTTTACTCTGTATCTAACCCCATGCTGTACCTGTCCTGGGAATGTTTGATGGGGACAGTTTAGAGGGAGATTTACTCTGTATCTAACCCCGTGCTGTACCTGCCCTGGGAGTGTTTCATGGGGACGGTGTGGAGAGAGATTTACTCTGTATCTAACCCCGTGCTGTACCTGTCCTGGGAGTGTTTGATGGGGACTGTATAGAGGGAGCTTTACTCTGTATCTAACCCCGTGCTGTACCTGTCCTGGGAGTGTTTCATGGGGACGGTGTAAATGGAGCTATACTCTGTATCTAACCCCATGCTGTACCTGTCCTTGGAGTGTTTGATGGGAAGTGTGCAGAGGGAGCTTTACTCTGTATCTAACACCGAGCTATACCTGCCCTCTTAGTGTTTCATGGGGACAGTGTAGAGGGAGCTTTACTCTGTATCTAACCCCGTGCTGTACCTGTCCTGGGAGTGTTTCATGGGGACGGTGTAAATGGAGCTATACTCTGTATCTAACCCCATGCTGTACCTGTCCTTGCAGTGTTTGATGGGAAGTGTGCAGAGGGAGCTTTACTCTGTATCTAACACCGAGCTATACCTGCCCTCTTAGTGTTTCATGGGGACAGTGTAGAGGGAGCTTTACTCTGTATCTAACCTCTTGCTGTACCTGTCCTGGGAGTGTTTGTGGGGACGGTTTAAAGGGAGCTTTACTCTGTATCTAACCCCGTGCTGTCGCTGTCCTCGGAATGTTTGATCGGGACGGTGTAGAGGGAGCTTTACTGTGTATCTAACCCTGTGCTGTACCTGTCCTGGGAGTGTTTGATGGGACAGTGTAGAGGGAGCTTTACTCTGCATCTAACCCCGTGCTGTACCTCTCCTGGGAGTGTTTGATGGGCCAGTGTAGAGGGTGCTTTACTCTGTATCTAACACGGTGCTGTACCTGTCCTGGGAGTGTTTGATGGGGACAGTGTAGAGGGAGATTTACTCTGTATCTAACCCCGTGCTGTACCTTTCCTGGGAGTGTTTGATGGGGACAGTGTAGAGGGAGCTTTACTCTGTTTCTAACCCCGTGCTGTACCTGTCCTGGGAGTGTTTCATGGGGATGGTGTAGAGGGAGCTATACTCTGTATCTAACCCTTTGCTGTACCTGTCCTGGGAGTGTTTGATGTGGACAGTGTAGAGGGAGCTTTACTCTGCATCTAACCCCGAGCTGTTCCTCTCCTGGGAGTGTTTGATGGGGACAGTGTAGAGGGAACTTTACTCTGCATCTAACCCCGTGCTGTACCAGTCCTGGGAGTGTTTGATGGGGACAGTGTAGAGCGAGCTTTACTCAGTATCTAACCCCCTGCTGTACCTGTCCTGGGAGTGTTTGATGGGGACAGTGTAGAGGGAGCTTTACTCTGTATCTGACCCAGTGCTGTTCCTGTCCTGGGAGAGTTTGTGGGGACGGTGTAACGGGAGTTTTACTCTGTATCAAACCCTGTGCTGTACCTGTCCTGGGATTGTTTGATGCGGCTGTGTAAAGGGAGCTTTACTCTGTATCTAACCCGGTGCTGTAGCTGTCCTGGGAGTGTTTGATAGGGACAGTATAGAGGAAGCTTTACTCTGTATCTAACCCCGTGCTGTACCTGTCCTGGGAGTGTTTGATGGGGACTGTATAGAGGGAGCTTTACTCTGTATCTAACCCTGTGCTGTACCTCCGTTGGGAGTTTTTGATGGGGACGGTGTAGAGGGAGCTTTACTCTGTATCTAACCCCGTGCTGTCCCTGTCCTGGAAGTGTTTGATGGGGACAGTGTAGAGGAAGCTTTACTCTGTATCTCACCCTGTGCTGTACCTGTCCTGGGAGTGTTTGATGGGGACAGTGTAGAGGGAGCTTTACTCTGTATCTCACCCCGTGCTGTTCCTGTCCTGGGTGTGTTTTATGATGACGGTGTAGAGGGAGATTTACTCTGTATCTAACCCCATGCTGTACCTGACCTGGGAGTGTTTGATGGGGACAGTGCAGTGGGAGCTTTACTCTGTATCTAACCCCATGCTGTACCTGTCCTTGGAGTGTTTGATGGGGACGGTGTAGAGGGAGATTTACTCTGTATCTAACCTCTTGCTGTACCTTTCTTGGGAGTGTTTGTGGGGACAGTGTAAAGGGAGCTTTACTCTGTATCTAACCCCATGCTGTACCTGTCCTTGGAGTGTTTGATGGGGACGGTGTAGAGGGAGATTTACTCTGTATCTAACCCCGTGCTGTACCTGTCCTGGGAGTGTTTGATGGGGACGGTGTAGACGGAGCTTTACTCTGTATCTAACCCCGTGCTGTACCTGTCCTGGGAGTGTTTCATGGGGACGGTGTAAATGGAGCTATACTCTGTATCTAACCCCATGCTGTACCTGTCCTTGGAGTGTTTGATGGGAAGTGTGCAGAGGGAGCTTTACTCTGTATCTAACACCGAGCTATACCTGCCCTCTTAGTGTTTCATGGGGACAGTGTAGAGGGAGCTTTACTCTGTATCTAACCTCTTGCTGTACCTGTCCTGGGAGTGTTTGATAGGGACAGTATAGAGGAAGCTTTACTCTGTATCTAACCCCGTGCTGTACCTGTCCTGGGAGTGTTTGATGGGGACTGTATAGATGGAGCTTTACTCTGTATCTAACCCTGTGCTGTACCTCCCTTGGGAGTGTTTGATGGGGACGGTGTAGAGGGAGCTTTACTCTGTATCTAACCCCGTGCTGTACCTGTCCTGGAAGTGTTTGATGGGGACAGTGTAGAGGGAGCTTTACTCTGTATCTCACCCCGTGCTGTTCCTGTCCTGGGTGTGTTTTATGATGACGGTGTAGAGGGAGATTTACTCTGTATCTAACCCCATGCTGTACCTGACCTGGGAGTGTTTGATGGGGACAGTGCAGTGGGAGCTTTACTCTGTATCTAACCCCATGCTGTACCTGTCCTTGGAGTGTTTGATGGGGACAGTGTAGAGGGAGATTTATCTGTATCTAACACCGAGCTATACCTGCCCTGTTAGTGTTTCATGGGGACAGTGTAGAGGGAGCTTTACTCTGTATCTAACCTCTTGCTGTACCTGTCCTGGGAGAGTTTGTGGGGATGGTGTAAAGGGAGCTTTACTCTGTATCTAACCCCGTGCTGTACATGTCCTGGGAGTGTTTGATCGGGACAGTGTAGAGGGAGATTTACTCTGTATCTAACCACATGCTGTACATGTCCTGGGACTGTTTGATGGGGACAGTGTAGAGGGTGCTTTACTCCGTATCTAACCCCACACTGTGCCTGCCCTGGGAGTGTTTGATGGGGACAGTGTAGAGGGAGCTTTACTCTGTATCAAACCCCGTGCTGTAGCTGTCCTGGGATTGTTTGATCGGGACAGTGTAGAGGGGACTTTACTCCGTATCTAACGCTGTGCCGTATCTGTCCTGGGAGTGTTTGATGGGAACAGTGTAGAGGGAGCTTCACTCTGCATCTAACCCCGTGCTGTACCTCTCCTGGGAGTGTTTGATGGGGACAGTGTAGAGGGAGCTTTACTCTGTATCTAACACGGTGCTGTACCTGTCCTGGGAGTGTTTGATGGGGAGGGTGTAAAGGGAGCTTTGCTCTGTATCTAACCCCGTGCTGTACCTGCCCTGGGAGTGTTTGATGGGGACGGTGTAGAGGAAGCTTTACTCTGTATCTAACCCCGTGATGTACCTGTCCTGGGAGTGTTTGATGGGAACAGTGTAGAGGGAGCTTTTTCTGTATCTCACCCCATGCTGTTCCTGTCCTGGGAGTGTTTAATGACGACGGTGTAGAGGGAGATTTACTCTGTATCTAACCCCGTGCTGTACCTGTCCTGGGAGTGTTTGATGGGGACAGTGTAGAGGGAGCTTTACTCTGTATCTAACCCCATGCTGTACCTATCCTTGGAGTGTTTGATGGGGACGGTGTAGAGGGAGATTTACTCTGTATCTAACACCGAGCTATACCTGAACTGTTAGTGTTTCATGGGGCCAGTGTAGAGGAAGCTTTACTCTGTATCTAACCTCTTGCTGTACCTTTCCTGGGAGTGTTTGTGGGGACAGTGTAAAGGGAGCTTTACTCTGTATCTAACCCCATGATGTCGATGTCCTGGGAGTGTTTGATCGGGACGGTGTAGAGGGAGCTTTACTGTGTATCTAACCTTGTGCTGTACCTGTCCTGGGAGTGTTTGATGGGACAGTGTGGAGGGAGCTTTACTCTGTATCTAACCCCATGCTGTACCTGTCCTGGGAATGTTTGATGGGGACAGTGTAGAGGGAGATTTACTCTGTATCTAACCCCGTGCTGTACCTGCCCTGGGAGTGTTTCATGGGGACGGTGTAGAGGGAGATTTACTCTGTATCTAACCCCATGCTGTACCTGTCCTGGGAGTGTTTGATGGGGACGGTGTAGACGGAGCTTTACTCTGTATCTAACCCCGTGCTGTACCTGTCCTGGGAGTGTTTCATGGGGACGGTGTAAATGGAGCTATACTCTGTATCTATCCCCATGCTGTACCTGTCCTTGGAGTGTTTGATGGGGACGGTGCAGAGGGAGCTTTACTCTGTATCTAACACCGAGCTATACCTGCCCTGTTAGTGTTTCATGGGGACAGTGTAGAGGGAGCTTTACTCTGTATCTAACCACATGCTGTACATGTCCTGGGACTGTTTGATGGGGACAGTGTAGAGGGTGCTTTACTCCGTATCTAACCCCGTGCTGTGCCTGTCCTGGGAGTGTTTGATGGGGACAGTGTAGAGGGAGCTTTACTCTGTATCAAACCCCGTGCTGTAGCTGTCCTGGGATTGTTTGATCGGGACAGTGTAGAGGGGACTTTACTCCGTATCTAACGCTGTGCCGTATCTGTCCTGGGAGTGTTTGATGGGAACAGTGTAGAGGGAGCTTTACTCTGCATCTAACCCCGTGCTGTACCTCACCTGGGAGTGTTTGATGGGGACAGTGTAGAGGGAGCTTTACTCTGTATCTAACACGGTGCTGTACCTGTCCTGGGAGTGTTTGATGGGGAGGGTGTAAAGGGAGCTTTGCTCTGTATCTAACCCCGTGCTGTAACTGCCCTGGGAGTGTTTGATGGGGACGGTGTAGAGGAAGCTTTACTCTGTATCTAACCCAGTGATGTACCTGTCCTGGGAGTGTTTGATGGGAACAGTGTAGAGGGAGCTTTTTGTGTATCTCACCCCATGCTGTTCCTGTCCTGGGAGTGTTTAATGACGACGGTGTAGAGGGAGATTTACTCTGTATCTAACCCCGTGCTGTACCTGTCCTGGGAGTGTTTGATGGGGACAGTGTAGAGGGAGCTTTACTCTGTATCTAACCCCATGCTGTACCTGTCCTTGGAGTGTTTGATGGGGACGGTGTAGAGGGAGATTTACTCTGTATCTAACACCGAGCTATACCTGAACTGTTAGTGTTTCATGGGGACAGTGTAGAGGAAGCTTTACTCTGTATCTAACCTCTTGCTGTACCTTTCTTGGGAGTGTTTGTGGGGACAGTGTAAAGGGAGCTTTACTCTGTATCTAACCCCATGCTGTCGATGTCCTGGGAGTGTTTGATCGGGACGGTGTAGAGGGAGCTTTACTGTGTATCTAACCTTGTGCTGTACCTGTCCTGGGAGTGTTTGATGGGACAGTGTAGAGGGAGCTTTACTCTGTATCTAACCCCATGCTGTACCTGTCCTGGGAATGTTTGATGGGGACAGTGTAGAGGGAGATTTACTCTGTATCTAACCCCGTGCTGTACCTGCCCTGGGAGTGTTTCATGGGGACGGTGTGGAGAGAGATTTACTCTGTATCTAACCCCGTGCTGTACCTGTCCTGGGAGTGTTTGATGGGGACGGTGTAGACGGAGCTTTACTCTGTATCTAACCCCGTGCTGTACCTGTCCTGGGAGTGTTTCATGGGGACGGTGTAAATGGAGCTATACTCTGTATCTAACCCCATGCTGTACCTGTCCTTGGAGTGTTTGATGGGAAGTGTGCAGAGGGAGCTTTACTCTGTATCTAACACCGAGCTATACCTGCCCTCTTAGTGTTTCATGGGGACAGTGTAGAGGGAGCTTTACTCTGTATCTAACCTCTTGCTGTACCTGTCCTGGGAGTGTTTGTGGGGACGGTTTAAAGGGAGCTTTACTCTGTATCTAACCCCGTGCTGTCGCTGTCCTCGGAATGTTTGATCGGGACGGTGTAGAGGGAGCTTTACTGTGTATCTAACCCTGTGCTGTACCTGTCCTGGGAGTGTTTGATGGGACAGTGTAGAGGGAGCTTTACTCTGCATCTAACCCCGTGCTGTGCCTGTCCTGGGAGTGTTTGATGGGGACAGTGTAGAGGGAGCTTTACTCTGTATCAAACCCCGTGCTGTAGCTGTCCTGGGATTGTTTGATCGGGACAGTGTAGAGGGGACTTTACTCCGTATCTAACGCTGTGCCGTATCTGTCCTGGGAGTGTTTGATGGGAACAGTGTAGAGGGAGCTTTACTCTGCATCTAACCCCGTGCTGTACCTCACCTGGGAGTGTTTGATGGGGACAGTGTAGCGGGAGCTTTACTCTGTATCTAACACGGTGCTGTACCTGTCCTGGGAGTGTTTGATGGGGAGGGTGTAAAGGGAGCTTTGCTCTGTATCTAACCCCGTGCTGTAACTGCCCTGGGATTGTTTGATGGGGACGGTGTAGAGGAAGCTTTACTCTGTATCTAACCCAGTGATGTACCTGTCCTGGGAGTGTTTGATGGGAACAGTGTAGAGGGAGCTTTTTCTGTATCTCACCCCATGCTGTTCCTGTCCTGGGAGTGTTTAATGACGACGGTGTAGAGGGAGATTTACTCTGTATCTAACCCCGTGCTGTACCTGTCCTGGGAGTGTTTGATGGGGACAGTGTAGAGGGAGCTTTACTCTGTATCTAACCCCATGCTGTACCTGTCCTTGGAGTGTTTGATGGGGACGGTGTAGAGGGAGATTTACTCTGTATCTAACACCGAGCTATACCTGAACTGTTAGTGTTTCATGGGGACAGTGTAGAGGAAGCTTTACTCTGTATCTAACCTCTTGCTGTACCTTTCTTGGGAGTGTTTGTGGGGACAGTGTAAAGGGAGCTTTACTCTGTATCTAACCCCATGCTGTCGATGTCCTGGGAGTGTTTGATCGGGACGGTGTAGAGGGAGCTTTACTGTGTATCTAACCTTGTGCTGTACCTGTCCTGGGAGTGTTTGATGGGACAGTGTAGAGGGAGCTTTACTCTGTATCTAACCCCATGCTGTACCTGTCCTGGGAATGTTTGATGGGGACAGTGTAGAGGGAGATTTACTCTGTATCTAACCCCGTGCTGTACCTGCCCTGGGAGTGTTTCATGGGGACGGTGTGGAGAGAGATTTACTCTGTATCTAACCCCGTGCTGTACCTGTCCTGGGAGTGTTTGATGGGGACGGTGTAGACGGAGCTTTACTCTGTATCTAACCCCGTGCTGTACCTGTCCTGGGAGTGTTTCATGGGGACGGTGTAAATGGAGCTATACTCTGTATCTAACCCCATGCTGTACCTGTCCTTGGAGTGTTTGATGGGAAGTGTGCAGAGGGAGCTTTACTCTGTATCTAACACCAAGCTATACCTGCCCTCTTAGTGTTTCATGGGGACAGTGTAGAGGGAGCTTTACTCTGTATCTAACCTCTTGCTGTACCTGTCCTGGGAGTGTTTGTGGGGACGGTTTAAAGGGAGCTTTACTCTGTATCTAACCCCGTGCTGTCGCTGTCCTCGGAATGTTTGATCGGGACGGTGTAGAGGGAGCTTTACTGTGTATCTAACCCTGTGCTGTACCTGTCCTGGGAGTGTTTGATGGGACAGTGTAGAGGGAGCTTTACTCTGCATCTAACCCCGTGCTGTACCTCTCCTGGGAGTGTTTGATGGGCCAGTGTAGAGGGTGCTTTACTCTGTATCTAACACGGTGCTGTACCTGTCCTGGGAGTGTTTGATGGGGACAGTGTAGAGGGAGATTTACTCTGTATCTAACCCCGTGCTGTACCTTTCCTGGGAGTGTTTGATGGGGACAGTGTAGAGGGAGCTTTACTCTGTTTCTAACCCCGTGCTGTACCTGTCCTGGGAGTGTTTCATGGGGATGGTGTAGAGGGAGCTATACTCTGTATCTAACCCTTTGCTGTACCTGTCCTGGGAGTGTTTGATGTGGACAGTGTAGAGGGAGCTTTACTCTGCATCTAACCCCGAGCTGTTCCTCTCCTGGGAGTGTTTGATGGGGACAGTGTAGAGGGAACTTTACTCTGCATCTAACCCCGTGCTGTACCAGTCCTGGGAGTGTTTGATGGGGACAGTGTAGAGCGAGCTTTACTCAGTATCTAACCCCCTGCTGTACCTGTCCTGGGAGTGTTTGATGGGGACAGTGTAGAGGGAGCTTTACTCTGTATCTAACCCCATGCTGTACCTGTCCTGGGAATGTTTGATGGGGACAGTTTAGAGGGAGATTTACTCTGTATCTAACCCCGTGCTGTACCTGCCCTGGGAGTGTTTCATGGGGACGGTGTGGAGAGAGATTTACTCTGTATCTAACCCCGTGCTGTACCTGTCCTGGGAGTGTTTGATGGGGACTGTATAGAGGGAGCTTTACTCTGTATCTAACCCCGTGCTGTACCTGTCCTGGGAGTGTTTCATGGGGACGGTGTAAATGGAGCTATACTCTGTATCTAACCCCATGCTGTACCTGTCCTTGGAGTGTTTGATGGGAAGTGTGCAGAGGGAGCTTTACTCTGTATCTAACACCGAGCTATACCTGCCCTCTTAGTGTTTCATGGGGACAGTGTAGAGGGAGCTTTACTCTGTATCTAACCCCGTGCTGTACCTGTCCTGGGAGTGTTTCATGGGGACGGTGTAAATGGAGCTATACTCTGTATCTAACCCCATGCTGTACCTGTCCTTGGAGTGTTTGATGGGAAGTGTGCAGAGGGAGCTTTACTCTGTATCTAACACCGAGCTATACCTGCCCTCTTAGTGTTTCATGGGGACAGTGTAGAGGGAGCTTTACTCTGTATCTAACCTCTTGCTGTACCTGTCCTGGGAGTGTTTGTGGGGACGGTTTAAAGGGAGCTTTACTCTGTATCTAACCCCGTGCTGTCGCTGTCCTCGGAATGTTTGATCGGGACGGTGTAGAGGGAGCTTTACTGTGTATCGAACCCTGTGCTGTACCTGTCCTGGGAGTGTTTGATGGGACAGTGTAGAGGGAGCTTTACTCTGCATCTAACCCCGTGCTGTACCTCTCCTGGGAGTGTTTGATGGGCCAGTGTAGAGGGTGCTTTACTCTGTATCTAACACGGTGCTGTACCTGTCCTGGGAGTGTTTGATGTGGACAGTGTAGAGGGAGCTTTACTCTGCATCTAACCCCGAGCTGTTCCTCTCCTGGGAGTGTTTGATGGGGACAGTGTAGAGGGAACTTTACTCTGCATCTAACCCCGTGCTGTACCAGTCCTGGGAGTGTTTGATGGGGACAGTGTAGAGCGAGCTTTACTCAGTATCTAACCCCCTGCTGTACCTGTCCTGGGAGTGTTTGATGGGGACAGTGTAGAGGGAGCTTTACTCTGTATCTGACCCAGTGCTGTTCCTGTCCTGGGAGAGTTTGTGGGGACGGTGTAACGGGAGTTTTACTCTGTATCAAACCCTGTGCTGTACCTGTCCTGGGATTGTTTGATGCGGCTGTGTAAAGGGAGCTTTACTCTGTATCTAACCCGGTGCTGTAGCTGTCCTGGGAGTGTTTGATAGGGACAGTATAGAGGAAGCTTTACTCTGTATCTAACCCCGTGCTGTACCTGTCCTGGGAGTGTTTGATGGGGACTGTATAGAGGGAGCTTTACTCTGTATCTAACCCTGTGCTGTACCTCCGTTGGGAGTTTTTGATGGGGACGGTGTAGAGGGAGCTTTACTCTGTATCTAACCCCGTGCTGTCCCTGTCCTGGAAGTGTTTGATGGGGACAGTGTAGAGGAAGCTTTACTCTGTATCTCACCCCGTGCTGTACCTGTCCTGGGAGTGTTTGATGGGGACAGTGTAGAGGGAGCTTTACTCTGTATCTCACCCCGTGCTGTTCCTGTCCTGGGTGTGTTTTATGATGACGGTGTAGAGGGAGATTTACTCTGTATCTAACCCCATGCTGTACCTGACCTGGGAGTGTTTGATGGGGACAGTGCAGTGGGAGCTTTACTCTGTATCTAACCCCATGCTGTACCTGTCCTTGGAGTGTTTGATGGGGACGGTGTAGAGGGAGATTTACTCTGTATCTAATACCGAGCTATACCTGCCCTGTTAGTGTTTCATGGGGACAATGTAGAGGGAGCTTTACTCTGTATCTAAACTCTTGCTGTACCTGTCCTGGGAGAGTTTGTGGGGATGGTGTAAAGGGAGCTTTACTCTGTATCTAACCCCGTGCTGTACATGTCCTGGGAGTGTTTGATCGGGACAGTGTAGAGGGAGATTTACTCTGTATCTAACCACATGCTGTACATGTCCTGGGACTGTTTGATGGGGACAGTGTAGAGGGTGCTTTACTCCGTATCTAACCCCGTGCTGTGCCTGTCCTGGGAGTGTTTGATGGGGACAGTGTAGAGGGAGCTTTACTCTGTATCTAACACGGTGCTGGACCTGCGCTGGGAGTGTTTGATGGGGTCAGTGTAGAGGGAGCGTTATTCTGTCTCTAACCCCCTGCTGTACCTGTCCTGGGAGTGTTTGATGGGGACAGTGTAGAGGGAGCTATAGTCTGCATCTAACCCCGTGCTGTACCTCTCCTGGGAATGTTTGACGGGGACAGTGTAGAGGGAGCTTTACTCTGTATCTAACACGGTGCTTTACCTGTCCTGGGAATGTTTGGTGGGGACAGTGTAGAGGGAGCTTTACTCTGTATCTAACCCCGTGCTGTACCTGTCCTGGGAGTGTTTCATGGGGACTGTGTAGAGGGAGCTATACTCTGTATCTAACCCTTTGCTGTACCTGTCCTGGGAATGTTTGATGGGGACGGTGTAGAGGGAGCTTTACTCTGCATCTTATTCCGTGCTGTACCTGTCCTGGGAGTGTTTGATGGCGACTGTGTAGAGGGAGCTTTACTCTGTATCTAACCCTGTGCTGTACCTGTCCTGTGAGTGATGGGGACTGTGTCGAGGTTGATTTACTCTGCATCTAACCCCGTGCTGTTCTTGTCCTGGGAGTGTTTGATGGGGACGGTTTTGAGGGAGCTTTACTCTGTATCTAACCCCGTGCTGTACCTGTCCTGGGAGTGTTTGATGGGAACGGTGTAGACGGAGCTTTACTCTGTATCTAACCCATTATCAGGGTTAGTGGTTTCCCATTGAAGACGGAGATGAGGGAGGAATTTCTTCTCTCAGAGGGTGGTCAATCTGTGGAATTGTCTCCCCCCAGAGAGCACCGGTGGCCGGTCACTGAATGTATTGAAGGCCGAGCGAGACAGATTTCTGATGGACAAGGGGGTCGATGGTCTTTGTGGGTGGATGGGTGGGGGAGGAGAGGAACCGGAAAGTGGAGTCGCGGCTACTATTGGATCAGTCGTGATCTTATTGAACGGAGCAGCAGACTCGAGGGGCCGAATGGCCTACTGCTGCCCCCCACTTCTTGCGTTCTTATTCTATTTTATGTGATCTGGAACAAGCTGCCTGAAAGGGTGGTCAAAGCAGATTGAGCAGTGACTTTCAGAACAGAATTGGACCATTGTACTGAAGGGGCTATGAGAAAGTGCAGGGGGAGCTGGGACATGGAATTAAGTGAATAGCTCTCCCAAGGGGCCAGTGCAGCCAAGATGGGGTGAATTAACTCATTCTGCCCGACAATTTGCCAGCAATTCATTTTGGTTAACAGCCTCTCATGTGGAACTTTGTCAAAAGCCTTCTGGAATTTCATCCAACTAACATCCACACAACACTAGGGTGATGACAGATGGCCAGGCAGAACATGATTCAATTTGATGGTTTTTCATTGGTCAACATTACGTCAAGAGACTCTCAGTATTCGTATGTTCATTATTGACTTATTCCCAACAGATGAACCTTTACCAGCAGCTGAAGCCTCTGATTATTATGGTAAGAAATTGTAGATGGAGCTTTACTCTGTATCTAAACCCGTGCTGTACCTGTCCTGGGAGTGTTTGATGGGGACAGTGTAGAGGCAGCTTTACTCTGTATCTAACCCTGTGCTGTACCTGTCCTGGGTGTGTTTGATGGGGACAGTGTAGAGGCAGCTTTACTCTGTATCTAACCCCGTGCTGTACCTGTCCTGGGAGTGTTTGATGGGGACAGTGTAGAGGGAGCTTTACTCTGTATCTAACCCTGTGCTGTACCTGTCCTGGGAGTGTTTGATGGGGATGGTGTAGAGGGAGCTTTACTCTGTATCTAACCCTGTGCTGTACCTGTCCTGGGTGTGTTTGATGGGGACGGTGTAGAGGGAGCTTTACTCTGTATCTAACACCGAGCTATACTTGCCCTGTTAGTGTTTCTTGGGGACAGCGTAGAGGGAGCTTTACTCTGTATCTAACCCCGTGCTGTAGCTGTCCTGGGAGTGTTTGATCGGGACGGTGTAGAGGGAGCTTTACTCTGTATCTAACCCCGTGCTGTACCTGTCCTTGGAGTGTTTGATGGGGACGGTGTAGAGGGAGCTTTAATCTGTATTTTACCCCATCCTCAGGGAAAGGGGTCTCCCATTGAAGACGGAGATGAGGGAGGAATTTCTTCTCTCAGAGGGTGGTCAGACTGTGGAATTCTCTCCCCCCAGAGAGCAGCGGTGGCCGGTCACTGAATGTATTGAAGGCCGAGCGAGACAGATTTCTGATGGACAAGGGGGTCGAGCGTTTTTGTGGGTGAATGGGTCGGGAGGAGAGGAACCGGAAAGTGGAGTCGCGGCTACTATTGGATCAGTCGTGATCTTATTGAACGGAGCAGCAGACTCGAGGGGCCGAATGGCCTACTGCGGCCCCCCACTTCTTGCGTTCTTATTCTATTTTATATGATCTGGAACAAGCTGCCTGAAAGGGTGTTCAAAGCAGATTGAGCAGTGACTTTCAGAACAGAATTGGACCATTGTACTGAAGGGGCTATGAGAAAGTGCAGGGGGAGCTGGGACATGGAATTAAGTGAATAGCTCTCCCAAGGGGCCAGTGCAGCCAAGATGGGGTGAATTAACTCATTCTGCCCGACAATTTGCCGACAATTCATTTTGGTTAACAGCCTCTCATGTGGAACTTTGTCAAAAGCCTTCTGGAATTTCATCCAACTAACATCCACACAACACTAGGGTGATGACAGATGGCCAGGCCTAACATAATTCAATTTGATGGTTTTTCATTGGTCAATATAACCTCTGGAGACTCTCAGTATTCGTATGTTCATTATTGTCTCATTCCCAACAGATGAACCTTTACCAGCAGTTGAAGCCTCTGATTATTATGGTAAGAAATTGTAGATGGAGCTTTGCTCTGTATCTAAGCCCATGCTGTACTTGTCCTGGGAGTGTTTGATGGGGACAGTTAGAGGGAGCTTTACTCTGTATCTAACCCTGTGCTATACCTGTCCTGGGAGTGTTTGATGGGGACGGTGTAGAGGGAGCTTTACTCTGTATCTAATCCCGTGCTGTACGTGTCCTGGGAGTGTTTGATGGGGACGGTGTAGAGGGAGCTTTACTCTGTATCTAATCCCGTGCTGTACATGTCCTTGGGAGTGTTTGATAGGGACGGTGTAGAGGGAGCTTTACTCTGTATCTAATCCCGTGCTGTACGTGTCCTGGGAGTGTTTGATGGGGACAGTGAACAGGGAGCTTTACTCTGTATCTAACCCCGTGCTGTACCTGTCCTGGGAGTGTTTGACAGGGAGGGTGTAAAGGGAGCTTTACTCTGTATCTAACCCCATTATCAGGGTAAGTGGTTTCCCATTGAAGACGGAGATGAGGGAGGAATTTCTTCTCTCAGAGGGTGGTCAGTCTGTGGAATTCTCTCCTCCCAGAGAGCAGCGGGGGCCGGTCACTGAATGTATTGAAGGCCGAGCGAGACAGATTTCTGATGGATGAGGGAGTCGAGGGTTATTGCGCGTGGGGGGTGGAGGAGAAGTCGGACAGGAAAGGGAGTTGAGGCCACTGTCGGATCAGTCGTGATCTTATTGAAAGAGGCTGCAGACTTGAGGGGCCGAATGGCCTACTGCGGCCCCCCCGCACTTCTTGCATTCTTATTCTATTATATGTGATCTGGAACAAGCTGCCTGAAAGGGTGGTCAAAGCAGATTGAGCAGTGACTTTCAGAACAGAATTGGACCATTGTACTGAAGGGACTATGAGAAAGTGCAAGGGGAGCTGGGACATGGAATTAAGTGAATAGCTCTCCCAAGGGGCCAGTGCAGCCAAGATGGGGTGAATTAACTCATTCTGCCCGACAATTTGCCAACAATTCTGTGCCTTCTCATTTTGGTTTAAAGCCTCTCATGTGGAACTTTGTCAAATGCCTTCTGGAATTTCATCCAATTAACATCCACCCAACACTAGGGTGATGACAGATGGCCAGGCCTAACATGATTCAATTTGATGGTTTTTCATAGATCAATGTAATCTCTGGAGACTCTCAGTATTCGTATGTTCATTATTGTCTTATTCCCAACAGATCAACCTGAACCAGTAGATGAAGTCTTTTATTATTATGGTAAGAAAATGTAGATGGAGCTTCATTCTGTATCTAGCCCCTTGCTGTACCTGTCCTGGGAGTGTTTGATGGGGACGGTGTAGAGGGAGCTTTACTCTGTATCTAACCCCGTGCTGTACCTGTCCTGGGAGTGTTTGATGGTTACAGTGTAGAGGGAGATTTACTCTGTATCTAACCCCGTGCTGTACCTGTCCTGGGAGTGTTTGATGGGGACAGTGTAGAGGGAGTTTTATTCTGTATCTAACCCCGTGCTGTACCTGACCTGGGACTGTTTGATGGGGACAGTGTAGATGGAGACTAACTCTGTATCTAACCCCGTGCTGTACATGTTCTCGGAGTGTTTGATGGGGACAGCGTAGAGGGAGCTTTACTCTGTATCTAACCCCGTGCTCTACATGTCCTGGGAGTGTTTGATGGTGACAGTGCAGAGGGAGCTTTACTCTGTATGTACCCCGTGCTCTACATGTCCTGGGAGTGTTTGATGGGGACAGTGTAGAGGGAGCTTTACTCTGTATGTACCCCGTGCTCTACATGTCCTGGGAGTGTTTGATGGGGACAGCGTAGAGGGAGCTTTACTCTGTATCTAACCCCGTGCTGTACCTGTCCTGGGAGTGTTTGATGGGGACAGTGTAGAGGGAGCTTTACTCTGTATCTAACCTCGTTCTGTACCTGTCCTGGGAGTGTTTGATGGGGACAGTGTAGAGGGAGCTTTACTCTGTATCTAACCCCGTGCTGTACCTGTCCTGGGAGTGTTTGATGGGGACAGTATTGAGCGAGCCAGATCACATGCTGGCGTGTTGTCAGGTACATTGGCCGTTTATCCCAGCAATTGGCTGATCGAATCAAACAACACGTTGCCTCGTTTTTCCGTGGTTGGCAGGCTGGAGGCTGTAGACAACCGGCTTGTGCTCCCAAAGCCTAATCCAAAACGTCCGCTGTTGGATGTGGTTCGACGATCGAGCAACAACCATTGCACAATCCTGAGTGCGCTACCAGCTACACTGACAACCAGTTTCAGATAATCAGTCCAGCTCATTTCCGCTTGCTCGAGTTGACATACAATCATGCAGAAGGACCCGTCCTCTGTGAACAAGAGTAACGTGTTGAAGCCTTGCACCTGTTTTTTAATGAATTTCCCGGCAACCTGGGGAGCCGAGAGATCGCTGGCGCTTACACCGTCACAACGCCTTGGCCTCTCAGAGCTGCATTGCCAACCTGTCAGTAGCTTTCCCTCCTTTCCGTGTACATTGCGGTGTTTCTGTGAAATTTTGCATTCTTGTGTTTGTCCTGAGGAGTGCAGGGGCTGAAGATTCAGCGGCACTGCACCTTTCTCAGTGCACTTCAAAGTTGTGCAGGAGCCAGCGGCCGTCAATATCTGAATTTCGTTCCTCCTGTTGCAGATTATGACCTCCACTCGGACACTGAAGACATAGAAGACAGGGGTAAGAGTTGGTGGGTCGGCCATATTTTTGGCGGCACGTGAACTTTCACCCAGTGACCCTGATTTGAGGAGGAGCCAGGCTGGTGGGGGTGACATTTTCACGCCATTGCTCGGTGTGAGCTGGGGCTGGTCCCAGGCTATCTCAACCGGACTCCAGAGGGCTAGAACAGAAACCGGCCAAATTAGGAGCAAATTGTCACCAACTTGTCTGGTCAGGCCGACCCAGAGTAGAGTTTCGCTTAAAACAAGGGGAATGAGAGGTTCCTATGTCGGTGATGGTTGTAGCACATCGACTGAACAGTGCAGAGGGAGCTTTACTCTGTATCTAACCCTGTGCTGTACCTGTCCTGGGAGTGTTTGATGGGGACGGTGTAGAGGGAGCTTTACTCTGTATCTAACCCCATGCTGTACCTGTCCTGGGAGTGTTTGATGGGGACGGTGTAGAGGGAGCTTTACTCTGTATCTAACCCCGTGCTGTACCTGTCCTGGGAGTGTTTGATGGGGACAGTGTAGGGGGAGCTTTACTCTGTATCTAACCCCGTGCTGTACCTGTCCTGGGAGTGTTTGATGGGGACAGTGTAGGGGGAGCTTTACTCTGTATCTAACCCCATGCTGTACCTGTCCTGGGAGTGTTTGATGGGGACAGTGTAGAGGGAGCTTTACTCTGTATATAACCCCGTGCTGTACCTGTCCTGGGAGTGTTTGATGGGGACAGTGTAGAGGGAGCTTTACTCTGTATCTAACCCCGTGCTGTACCTGTCCTGGGAGTGTTTGATGGGGAAAGTGTTGAGGGAGCTTTACTCTGTATCTAACCCTGTGCTGTACATGTCCTGGGAGTGTTTGATGGGGACGGTGTAGAGGGAGCTTTACTCTGTGTTTAACCCCGTCCTGGGAGTGAAAATAAGTAGGTTGTTAAGTCCTGTGGCAAGATGAGAAATATGTAACATTCTTCTCAAATTGGCAGACTATGTGGCATACGGTTTAAAAAGTGGAAAGGCAGACGTTCCCTCAGTATCATTCGTTTCTTCTGGTAAGTTTGCACTGGTGATTATCAGTTGTGAGGGGATAGTGGTGGCATGCTGTTGTGAGGAGTCAGGGAGAAAAGGAGGGTGCAAAACCCATGTATTATTTGAAGAAGTTACTGCACTATTGACGCACAAGGCTTGATTTTAACTGGTGGTGCAGAACAAGTAGGGCCCAACCAACAAGTAGACCCCAACAAACAACTAGGCCCCCACCAACTTTTTCCCAACCAACAACTCAGCCCCATCCAACAACTAGGTCTCAACCAACACAAAAGCCCTAACCAACGACTAGGTCTCAACCAACGACTTGGCCCCAACCAACAACTAGGCCCCAACCAACCACTAGGCCCCAACCAACGACTAGGTCTCAACCACAACTAGGCCCCAACCAACCACTAGGCCCCCATCAATGACTAGGCCCCAACAAACGACTAGGTCTCAACCACAACTAGGCCCCAACCGACCACTAGGCCCCAATCAATGACTAGGCCCCAACCAACGACTAGGTCTCAACCAACGACTAGGCCCCAACCAACGACTAGGCCCCAACCAACGACTTGGCCCCAACCAGCCACTAGGCCCCAACCAACCACTAGGCCCCAAACAATGACTAGGCCCCAACTAACGACTAGGTCTCAACCAACGACTAGGCCCCAACCAACGACTAGGCCCCAAACAATGACTAGGCCCCAACCAACGACTTGGCCCCAACCAACAACTAGGCCCCAACCACCACTAGGCCCCAACCAACGACTAGGGCCCAACCAACGACTAGGTCTCAACCAACTACTAGGCCCCAACCAACGACTAGGCCCCAACCAACGACTAGGCCCCAAACAATGACTAGGGCCCCACCAACGACCAGGCCCCCACCAATAACTAGGCCCCCACCAACAACCAGGCCCCTATCGACAACTAGGCCCCAGCCAACACTTAGGCCCCAACCAATGACCAGGCCCCAACCAACAATTAGGCCCCAACAAACAACTAGGTCCCAACCAACAACCAGGCCACAAACAACAACTAGGCCCCCACCTACAACTAGGCCCAGCCAAAAACTAGGCCCCCATCAACAACTAGGCCCCAACAAACAGCTTGGCCCTCACCAAAAACTAGGCCCCAACCAACAACTAGGCCCCCACCAAGAACTAGGATCCCACCAACAACTAGGCCCCAGCCAACAATTGAGCCCTAACCAGGCGGAGCGCAACCGATCCCTTCTCCCACCCTCGTTGCCAGGGTTACCATGGTCTGGTTGGAAGCCATTCCTAGAGGGTATATCAATCCCTCCAAGTGGGGGGACCGCCATTTTGTGGCACCCTCCCACTCATCTCCAATGAGTGACAGGAGATGGCCAAGCAGTGAAGTAAGAACACGCACACAATCTCTCCCTGCTCTGGTTCCTCACTCCGCCCAGAGTTTCACTCGGACTGGTGCTTGCTGGGAGCTCCGAGACGCTCCTGGCTCCTCGACGACCCACGGCGTTGCTAGGGCAGAGCGGGAGGTCGGGAGGGTTGCCAACTCTGATTGGATGTATTCCCAGGGGGGTGGGGGGGGGGCGGGGGGCGGTGGGGGGGTGTTTCGTCACATGGCCTGCCCCCAAGCTTCAGCCATTGGTCTGCCGTCACATCCATCATTGTGACACGCTGCCTCCCTACGCCAATCGGAAAGCCAAAAGGCTCCAATCGGATGAAGCTTGACTGTCAGCCAAACAACCGTTGACCACGATTTTCAACATTTTCGTATCTGGGAACGAGAAATGTTTGAAGAAAATGACACAAAAAAAGCGTTTGTTTTTATATCCCGATGTCCAAGGTCTGTTGCCTTGGAGATTGACCTTCGATTCCCGGAGACTCCAGGCCAATCCCGGAGGGCGGACAACCCTCGAAGGCGGCAGCCATCTTGTAGGCCCAAGGCTTCGGTCATCTCCCGTGTGGTGGATGCAGGAACCCCTCACCCTCCCTCTTCCTGTCATGGGAAGACTGTGATTGGAGCTGGGGGCGGTGGTGGAATGGGTGGGGGGGGTGGGGGGTGTGGAGGTGTTGGGGAGGACCGACCCCTGGGCAGGCAGAGGTGCGGAAGGGACTAATGGCCTGCTGAAGTCATGGGCTCCTCCCCACCATCCAGCCCTTGGCCTTAGGATATCTCAACGCCTTCCACAGACGCCAAACAGCTTCTTCTTGCATCACTGTTGTCAATAAGGAAACAGTGTCCAATTTGTGCACAGCAAGATCCCAGCAACAGCACTGTCATCGGATCATCTGTCCTTTGTTTTTATTAGTGATGCTGCTTGAGTGGTAAATATCAGACCGAGGACACTGTGGACAACTCCCACTCCCAATAACCACGCACCACCGCACCCACCCCCCCACAACCCCCGCCCCACACACGCTAATCTTCTTCCGCTAATGGCTGTGGATCTGTTGCATCCACCTGGGAGGACAGACAGGGAGAATCAGGTCATTCTGACCAACAGCACCTCCAACAGTGCTGCACTCCCTCAGCACCGACCCTCCCTCAGTGTGGCGCTCCCTCAGTGCTCACCTTCCGACAGCGCGGCGCTCCCTCAGCACTGACCCTCCGACAGTGCGGCACTCCCTCAGCACCGACCC